>JABUQX010008791.1:0-5000 GCA_015478945.1 Trachelipus rathkii
AAAGGTGTGTTAGGTTTTGTCGTTGTAAATCATATTCTTAGTTCGGGTTATGGTTATGTTCAGAGCTTTATTAATGTTTGGAAACTTGTTACGGGTGGGGGGTTTTAAGCCATACTTCTTTTTTTCCGCTTTTTTGGCTCTGTAATGATAATTAAACAAGGTTATGATAAATTCTTGTTAAATATTACTGTGTAGTGTAAAAATAACGTTAATATGTTAGAGCTATGTTTGGTAAAAGTATGAATAGGTTACGTTTTGTATGCAATGTCAGTTACTTTACAAGTGTTAAGTGTGGAAACTTTGTTACTGTTAACAGTTTATTCGTGCTTAAGTTGTGTTAGATTCGTCGTTGTAACATTATTTTCTTAGTTCTGTAATGCATGTTTTATGGGTTTATTTATAGTGACAAGCGTAGAACAAACAATCTATACTCAAAATAGAATATGTTAATTGGCAAGTGGAATAAACTTAATACCGCAAACGAAAATGCTAGATGGAGATGACAGGCAGAAGTGTGTTATAATGGGGCGGGGTGGTTAGCATATATTCGCTTGTTAGTAAATCTAAAAAGAACTTATGCTCTGTGGTACTGAGATGTCTTATTTTGGTTGTCTGTTCGTTAGAGATAGTTGTTCAGCTTTGGATTGTAGGGCAGGTTGTGGTAATATTAACCACTAAAATAAATATTGAGAATAATAACTCATGCAAAGGCATCTCGTTCCAGGGAATCAAACCGCAATTGTCTCTCTGCGAATAAATCCTAGAATCTACTTGCGATCTTTTATTATAGTCGCTCAAAACGTTATATTTCCAGTATTGTTGTATGACTTACTTATAACTGACTCGTTAATGACTGTTGGTAATTCAGATTTTAGAACGAAGAAGAATCATCTTAACATTTAAGCGGTGTTTATACACTATTCATTCGTGGTGACATAATTCCAAATGTATTTACTTAAGAAAATAGTTTTATAATTTACACACTCAGACCCAGTTGCTGGTAAAATTTACACGAATGACACTTCTCCGTATCTATACAAATACTTGATACCTTTGTTGCTATAAAAGCTGTGATAATATATACTCCTTATATATACCTACTAAAGGAGCTTCTGCTATAATATCTATCCAACAAATGTTAGTCATTTTATATTTATATGTCTAAATATGACTAAGCGGATGATGAATATATACTATAGATACTATATGCTATGTAATACCTTAATAACCTATATATATAAAAAAGGGGTCTAAAATATATATAATAGACTTTATATTATATTACGTTTTTGTGTGAGTATATATATATATAGGAATATTCCTCTTAACAAATAAGTATGATATAAAATATATCTAGAAAAAAACTAGAATACTACTTAAAATAAAAATTACTGATAAGCGGTAAATATTGTCTTAATGGCATCCAGAAGGGATAAGGGCTTTTATATTGTTTAACTCCTCACAAACTATTACATTTATGGAAATAACATCAATTCGACGAGTAGTGAAACGAAATAAATCGTTTTGTAAATAATCGTTGTACCGAAGAACAGTAAGTCAAGGTGTGAGCGCGCGGTTCTTGAACGCACATCCCGAACTGCCTCATGTAATTTAGATATTGACCCCGGCTTTGAAGACGGGGAGCCGTAATATTCATGAATCACGTTAATAAATAGTTTCGACGCAGAGAAAATTACGCATATATTAAAAAATACAGATAGCCGCACTAAATTAGATAGTTTATGCTCAAATACTTTATATCTTACATATTAAATAATATTATTAAATATTCGTCCTATAATTAAAATGTTTTACGCGCATTTATCAAGACCACAATATTACCCTAGCAAACTTCATGATCCTTAGCACTCATTGTGGAGTGAGAAGAACCCGCTTTTTGCCTAAGTGTCATCTAGCCGTTTCATCGATGTCGTACGCGTTACGTTCTCGATCAAAAACCAGTCACACTTAAACAAGAACAATTACTCATCGCAAAAAATTTAACAAGAAGATTGGTCAATTTGAGAAATCTATCAGCATGTCCTGATATAACAATTAGCAACAATAAGTCGTTGATGAATCAGAATAAATCAATTTTTAATGACGTATCTAGTTTGACCATAGCCTTATGGCAAGTGAACTAATTAATTAACCATGTTGTATTACGGCAGTGGTAACATATTAGGTTATTAGTAATTATTATGACATTTTTTTATCTATCGGTGGTTAACATGACATTAGTCTTAATTTTAAAGAGTGTGTTTTTATTCTATTCTTCCTCATAGTTTGTAATAATACCAGATGGTGCTCGTTAACCTAGATGCAGTGAGTTTGTATCCGATATGTGATATAAAATTAAAACATCTATAGTAATACAGGCACATCTAGGGACATAATAAAGAAATTTATAGACTAATCACTCACTTGTATTGTAAAATATGGAAATGCAAGTAGTGTCAAGCCTGACCAATCTAAATTAAATGACTCATATATTTGAAAATACCAAAACTACGTAGGCCAGAAACAAAAATTAATAGTTTATGTGCTAGCTTGTATGAATGACATAACGCTTGTACTCTTTGACTTCACACACATGTGCAATAGCGGCAATTGTAATCTTTAAATCAGATTCAGATATCACTTCCTCAAAAAAGGTGGTTGACGCTATTAAATATAGAGCAGAGATATCTACAAGACGCGTGGTGGATGTCAAAAGACATAGGATGAAGAGAGATTGCCCACTCGTGACCATCGGACTGAAACAGTAATGCGGCAGACTAGAAGATGTTTATTATAAATTTTATAAATATAAGATAAGAAACTTAAAATTTAAATATTTAAGGTTTATTGTATATTGTTTTTTTATAATTGTTTTGTAAACTAAACTGGATAACGACTTATTGATAATACAGAAAAAAATTAGGAAAAGTTATAATGATTATATATATATAAATATAAAAATCAGGATTATCACACTGATATTAGTTAAAGACCGCCCAATTAGATAGAATTCCTAATTACCTAAATGTTCGACTCATTAGATATGAAGCACTGAGCACGGGTATGATTACGATAGATAGATCGATTGTTTTGATTCGTGCTGGTTGTTGTGTGTAGTACGGTTATGCTTAGTTTAGCTCTTACAATAGAGATACCACTTACTTAGAACCAGTATAGTTCGCCTTGTTACACATTTCTCATCACTTTTATGATAAAAAATACTCTCAATAATAAACAAAAAGAAATAAGGAGTCTTCACAATATATTGCATTTGGAGGATTAAATGTAGGAAGGCAATCATTCTCGTATCTTCAAAATATTAATATATTTTGTGTTTATATATAATAATATAATAATTAATATTAATCATCATTAGTTAATCTAGTAATATCTATACTATAAATTTTGTTAAGTTTATAGAAGAAATTATAATGGTTTGCCTAATAATAATAGTATTAATATATGAAATATATAGGTAAATAAATGTATTATTTTGTATTTGAGTCTTGTTATAGTTATATATACTTTTATATCATGTTATGTATATATATCATAAGTTGTGAGAATATTATTGGTTAATTATATAATGGTATAAGTTCATATATAATATATAATGTTATTATTTAATTCACCTTATTATGACTTTAAAGATATTAGTGTTAGAGTTTATTGTTCATCAGAATGTAATATTATATTATTATTCTTAGTTATTTATTCAATATGTATTCATTCAATTTAGCTATATATATCTAATTTAAATTAGGATATAATAACGTTGTATATTATACGTATATTATGCATATATAAATTAAATATACTTTCTCATAACTACGTATGATCCTAATATATATATGATACATCTTACTAAACAATGAAACTAATGGAGATATATATATGATATATATAAATATATATATTTATAATAATATAAATATTATTTATATATATATATACATTTAGATGTTAGTTATAGTAATATTTATTAAACTATATTATGTTATGGTTTATAAGTATAAGATATAGTGCTTATGAATAACCAAAAATGTGTAATGTAAGGTAATTGTTATGTTTTTTGGTCATGGAAGAAACAACTCAGAAATATACTTTTAAACTGTTGTCCTCATGAGTAATTTTTTTTATTTGAGTCCTAGAATAACTTATATTAGTTAATGTTGATCATAGTATAAATATATAATACGATCATTTTATTTAACTTATCTTAGTTATTATAAAGTAATGAGTTTAAGAATAATGATTTATGGTCGTTAGTATACTATTATTAATTTAATTTCTTAGTTCGTGCGGTATATATCATAGTATTAGTCTAAAAGTATCAGCTTATATATATTTAATATGTAGAAAACTTTTATGTTAGCGATGATATATGGTAGAATTTGGATATTAATGTTAATGTCACATTTGTATTATAATATATATTTATAAGCTGTTGTTGTATAACTATCTTTCACAACTCATCTATCCTGAAATGTTGGTTTCACGAAATGCGACTTGAATCAATATAAGAAATCAATGATTCAAATAAATACATAGATGAATAACCAGTGTAATAGAGTGATATGGATGGTGACTTGGATAGTGGGTGTATTGATTTATTAGATGTATTTATTAGCTTATATTTTTAGGGTATTGATAAATATACGTTATTTACTATATATAATTTATTATAGTAATAATTTATGACTCCAATTATAATATACAATTAATAGCTATAGTCTATAATATATAAGTAATTAAAGTGTCAGGAGGGAACGTTGGATAAGTGGTTTGATTTAGTGATTTCCTGCCTGATTTAGGGTATGTAAACGTTACAACTTTAGAAAATTTGAACCTTAATCAATAGTCAATAAGATCACAGATGGTCGGAGGGAGGGTTGGATAGTGATTTTGATTTAGTGATTTACTGCTTTAGGTATGGTAAAAACGTAATTTGTAAGTTATAAACAAAAAGATTGGATTTTATTTATTTATTTATTTATCTT
>JABUQX010008791.1:15000-17500 GCA_015478945.1 Trachelipus rathkii
GTACAGAGTATCCTATTGGGATTGAACCATATATATTCCTGTTGTCAGTAACACACATTCCAACTTCTTTTCTACTGTAATAAAGTCCTCGCATTTCACTTGAATCACATGCGAGCAGTCCATATTGAGAAGAATCTCTTCAACATCATTGCAATAAACACAGGTTTGACCATCTGAATTTAAATACTTTCTCAGTGCTGCATTTTTGTTACGAAAAAAGGAGAACTAGTTTCCAGGTCTGAGTATTCCTTCTCTTTCAGCCTGGAAGCCAAAAGTCCTGCAGACTACTTTGGAAAATACACCATCAATCAAATATAACAAGATCATTCAATTAGATGACTAAACATAACAATTATATCGGAATCTGCAACAGATGGCGTATATTCGGTAAGAGCATCATCTTCATCATCTGTAGTTAAGAAGGTAAACAGATATTTTCAAACATCAACTCTCGGTAGGATCGGCAAATAGAAGAAATAGGTATTTCCTCACGTGTTCAACTGGTCGTTTCGAGGGAGATGGGATATTTGGTATTGTTCGGTGGTAATTGTTTTGTCTTCATTGAACCTTTTTAACATTGAAAAGGCAGAGTAGCATTCATGCAAATGGTTTGTTGGTTCTCATCCAAAAATTTAGCACACCGAAATCTCAGCTTAGCATTCTTTACTTTAGGCTATGATCGCAAGTTTCAATATACGTTTGTAACACTTTGTGAGGAGCCAATATTTGTCTTGGTCTCCCACTCCTACCTTTAAAGTAGGCAAGATACACCCTCTTGACAAAGGTATTAATGTTGCGCCTTTGATCCTGCAAAGTGAAGCTCCCACAGATGTAGCAGAAGATATCTGTGTCATTACGGCATCTCCTTCTTTCGGATGTTGTAGCCATTGTTAGATCACAACCTGCAAATGAAATATATTACATAAATTGTGATATGTACATAAAATGATTGTAATATGTTATAATGCAATAAATTGTGAAATGTACAAAATGATATTATAAACACACTATTTTACAAATACAACACCATCTTTTATCACTAAAGCAGTCACTGACTAGCAACAACTTGCTATAATCAGTGACAATGTTAATTGCGGGTAAAATCTATGAAAATGGGGTTTGCCGATTGCATAGAAATGGGATGTGATAGAGCAAATCTGAGATCAGATTTGGAATCAGCATACTCGAATTAGTATAAAACAGCTGGAAAAGTCCATGTCAGAAAAAAAAATTGTATTATTATTATTATTATTATTATTATTATTATATATATATATTCAGATAACTATAATCTTATTAACAAATATATTTATATTGCTATAATATATATATATATTATATATATATATATAATATATATATATAATATATATATATATATATTATATATATATTATATATTTATATATATATATATTATATATATACCATAATATATATATATTATATATTATATATATATATATATTATATATATATATATATTATAATATATTTTTATAAAATATATATATTATTATTATAATATATTATATATATATATATAATATATATATATATATATATATATATATATATATAATAAATATATATTATATTATATATATTATATATATATTACATATATATATATATATATATATATATATATATATATATATATGTAACACCAGAATACTTACAAAGCTTTATTGAATATTTAATAACGGCAGGACCCCACTGGTGAACATTACATGTGCCCTGATATTTGAACCCTTAATTATTAATCTGTAATAACCAAGAATCCAAATAACAGTTTCCACAGGATACTTAATTTTACGCCACTCTGGGGCAGTAATACCTTGACCATAAAGATAAACCTGGACCTGAAGGATCCTTAAAATACTATGCATAAAATGCCGACACCAAATCCTCTCTGGTCAAAGCAAGACTACCACAGTGCGAGGGGTTGAATCAGAATTGATAACACACGATATAAATAAATTATTTATTAAAAAAAAAATAAGAAAAATGTTAATCGATCCAACACAAATAAATAAATAAACACGCCTGATATTATGAACCTGATTTTATAATATATTACTATATTATAAAAAGAAGAACATAAGAAAAGACAAAAAAAAATATAACAAAATATATTAATAATGGATCAGACTAAATATAGCAAAATAAATACCTTAACAATAATTTAATTGATTAAAAGAATATACTAGTCTAGGATCAGATATTATATTCCCGACGATATAATAAATTATCAAATATTATACCGAAGAGATTTATAATATAAGATAAACATAAAGATGGCAATCAAAAGTTAAAGATAAGATATATATAGCTATATTAGGTCCAATCCTAATATTCCAATCGGGTAATAAATAATATATTAACCAACAGAACTTATTAGCAAAGGATATCACAAATAAATAATTAATAAATGCTTTAAAAGATTAAATAAAAAAAATAACTTTATAAAAAAAATATTTCAAAGTTAAACTTTAAC
>JABUQX010008791.1:22500-24975 GCA_015478945.1 Trachelipus rathkii
ATAATTTAATCTCCCGTCTTCAACGGAATATTAAATTACGAGAGCGGGTCGTTCAAAACAGCTGATTCTGTGGTACACGAATTTACAAACATTTTCGCATTTATTTATTTCTAAAAATATTTTGAGGTAAATATAAAGTCTGGTTCATAAAAATATTTTCCTTTATATTTTTATTTTAATATTTCTATTTTTTTTTATATTTATTCAATATATATATATATATATATATATATATATATATATATATATATATATATATATATATATATATATATATATATATATATATATATATATATATATATATAAGGTAAATATATCACTTTTTGAGTATAATATTTTAGAGAGTGTAATTACGTATTTATTATTTTTTTATTAAAATATTTAATTTTTCCCACGTGTGTCAATTGATTCCGACGATCATTTATTATTCAATTAATTATTTTGCTTAAAAGTTGAGAGTTATTTATGAAGGTATTGCATTGAATTTTGACGAGATCCTCAGGTAATATTTATTGGTAATAAACACTGCTGTCTTCAGTTGACTCTTGGTACAAAAAGAACTCGGCGTCCATTATAACACTTCTCCTCATCTCCATAGCATTTTGTTGGGTAAGTTTATTCATTGAATAATATCTATTTGAGTATACAGGTCGTTGTCCTATCCAACGGGAGGTCAAATTACTGTTATATTATAGGACGGAATTCCAGTGTTTGTAGATGACTATTTGTCTTGGGGGTCTGGCCACGGATTGATCGAAAGTTGGAAGAGTAAGTAGACATAATCGTCATTTATAACCTGACAATAACCTTACCTAATTATCATATTGACCAACGAATATATGCTAACGTAACAAAGTTTTCACATCAATAAAGCTGACATAACATAACCTGAGCTAAAAATATAATGTACAACTACAAACCTAACATAACTTACCCAAGAACAAACTGTTAACATTAACAATGAACACTGATTAATATCGGTTACGTATCTAACATTACCTACAAAACGTAACCAATTCACACGTTTTCAAGCATATCTCTAACATATCAATGTTAGTTTCACATTAACATAGTAATATTTAACAAAAATTTATCATAACCTTACCTAACTCCCCAACGAATAAATACTAACATAACAGAGTTTTTCCATCAATAAAATTAACATATCATAACCTGAACTAAGAATATAATGTAAAGCAACAAATCTACCATATCTTACGTAAGAATAATCTGCTAAATTAACAATGCATACTGATTAATAGCGGTAAAGTAACATTCCTTCAACGTAACCAATTCACACTTTTTTCAAGCATGTCTCTAACATATCAATGGTAATTTTACTTTAACATAGTAATATTTAACAAAAAATTAGCATAACCTTACCAAACTATCATACTGCCCAACGAATAATTGCAAACAACAAAGTTTTATCTTCAGTAAAGGTAAACTAAGAGCATAACATACTTAACACACACCGACTGCGAACAAACTGATATCATTATCAAAGTTAACAACTTAACCAATAAAGCTAACATATCATAACCTGAACTAAGAAAATAATGTAAAACAACATACCTTACGTATGAATAATCTGTAGCATTAACAAGTTCCTACTTATCAATCAGGTAAAGTAGCTAACAATTTGCATCAAAACTATGTACCTCACCTTTTCAATATGAACAATGCTAATTTAGCATTGGCGTAGTAATCTTTAACAAATTAACAAAAATGTAATCATAACCTAATCCTAACTATGCTCATAACAACTAAAAATGCTAACTTGAACTAAGAACATAACATACCTAACATACCCAACCTACGAATAAACTGCTTTCATTAACAAAATTCTTTGCTTATCAACGGTGAAAGTGCTAACATTGATCTAAACGGTATGCTAACCCCACATTTTCAAGCATTATGAACAAATCAATGCTTAATTTATTATTAACATAGTAATATGTTAACTCATATCAACCTAACTAAACATATGCTGAACTACGAATAAACGCCTAGCGATAACAAAAGTTTTTAAACATCAGTAAGCCACATGATTCACATAAACTAAGAATAATAATATATAACAACAACGCTAACATACTTAATCCGTACAAATATGCAGTCTGATCGAATATTAACAAAGTAACATTGATTAATATATATCTCGTAAAGTCACAACCAATTGCATCACCAAACCTACTCCCCTAATTTTCTAACCTCATATCCATGCTAATTTAAACATTAGCATAGTATATAATTAACAAAATTTATGATGTTATAATCTTAACTAACTACTGAACTACGAATGAAATGATAACACAGAAAATGTTTTTTATCGTTCATTATAGTGAAAGGTGCAACACATACATGTTTAGACAAAAGCTAACAGGAATGCTAACCTGTTTGGATTTGTATTTTCATGTTTAGGTCTTATGAGCAATTCGTTTTATGTCTGTATTTGTATTTCGTATTTCA
>JABUQX010008792.1:0-5000 GCA_015478945.1 Trachelipus rathkii
GTAAAGTGTCTATAATTAGGGAGTGTGTAGCATTTATTCGTAGTTCGGTAAGTTAGGCAGGTTAGATTATGATAAATTTTTCTTAGGTTTTGTATATTTTTATGTAAATGTGAAATTAGCATTGATATGTTGTAGATATGATTGAAAAGTAGATCTAGGTTAAGTTTTTATCTGTAATGTTAGCTAATTTACCTTTGATATGTAGGGAATGTTGTTAATGTTAACAATTTATTCATGCTTAAGGTATGTTAGGTGTGTTATGATACATTATGTTCTTAGTTCAGGTAATGTTATGTTTGCTTTGTTGATAAGTTAAACCTTTGTCTCTGTTGTTAATAATTATTCCTTATAATAACTTGTTAAAGATTTTAAAGCCTCTTCGTAAATATATGTTAAAGTAAAACCATGATTGTATGGTTGTTAGTTAGCTGCTGATAAATAAAAATTTTATTATGTTAGCATTTACACGTAGTTCAGTATTGTAGTTAGGTTAGGATATAGTAATTATTTGTTATGTTTTGTTAAATATTACAAATGCTAATGTTAAATTAACATTGATATGTTATAGATATGAATGAAAAGTAGAGTTGGCTTTGCTGATAAGTTAAACCTTTGTCTCTGTTGTTAATAATTATTCCTTATAATAACTTGTTAAAGATTTTAAAGCCTCTTCGTAAATATATGTTAAAGTAAAACCATGATTGTATGGTTGTTAGTTAGCTGCTGATAAATAAAAATTTTATTATGTTAGCATTTACTCGTAGTTCAGTATTGTAGTTAGGTTAGGATATAGTAATTATTTGTTATGTTTTGTTAAATATTACTAATACTAATGTTAAATTAACATTGATATGCTATAGATATGAATGAAAAGTAGAGTTAGATTAAGTTTTGTTTGGTAATGTTGGCGTATTTTCCGTTGATAGGCAGGAAACTTTGCTGATGTTGACGATTTATTCAAACGTAAGATATGTTAGGATTGCTATGATACAATAAAACACATATTTTAATAAATTTTTTTCATTTTACTGTAATATATTTATATAAAAAACTTATTTTTATGTTATGTTCTACAAAAAATGAAGTTTACATATGACGTGAACCAATAGATCACTTGATAATCTATGAATGCGAGGGGTAAGGTGAGTGGTTTGTATTACTGATTTACGCCTTTACTGCTTTACTGCTCTGCTGCTCTAACCATGGATATATTTATACAAAGAACTTATTTTTGTATGTTTGCATTGGACAAAGAACTTCTTTTTAATGTTATATTTTATGTTAAAACTTGTGTTTATGGTTTGCATTTTATTGCTGGGATTATGATATAGGGTTAAAGGTTATGTAAATTTTGTTAAATATTAGCTTATGATTATGTTAAAAAACTTTGTACGCTAGCATCATATCATTGGTCTGATTATAATCAAACAAGTTATGAATACAGTTTTTTGCTAAAAGTTCTGTGTTTTTGAAGATAACGTTAATATGTTAGAGAGATGCTTGAAAAAAGTATGAATAGGTTCGTTTTGCATAGCAGTGTTTGCTAATTTACTGGTATTGTGTGTGTGAAACTTGCTAATGTTAACTGAGTTTATTCGTGTGTAGTTGTGTTAGGTTTGTCGTTGCACATTAGTCTTAGTTCATGTTACGCTATGTTGCTTATGATGTGGGAAACTTTATTACTTTTAGAGCACGAGTGTCAAACACGCGCCCATGTGGTCGCATCGGCCCATCAGACATACTATACCATGCACTAATAATGAAACTGAAAATTTTCAAAGATATATTTTCTAAACCGAAATTCATTAATGAGTTTACCGATTATATATATATATTATATATATATATATATATATATATTATATATTACTATTATATATAATATAGTATATGGTATATATATGATATAATATATATATATTTATATATATTATATATAAATATATATATATATTATAGTATATATGCGGCCCACAAGGACTGTTTTGTAGTCAGGTGTGGACACTCCACGTAAGATAGTTTGACACCTGCTTTAGAGGATTATTCGATTTGATCAGTATGATAATCGGACAAGGTTATGATACGTTTTTGTTCTAAATGTTTCTGTGTCAGTGTAAGATTAACGTTAATATGTTAGAGATTAGCTTGAAAAAGTATGAATAGGTTTACGTTTTGCATGCAATGTTAGTTACTTTACTGGTGTTAAGTGTGAAACGTTTGTTAATCGTTAACAGTTTTATCGTGTGATAAGTGGTTGTTAGTTTGTCTTTGTACATATTTTTCTTATGTCATGTTATCTATGTTAGCTTTATTGATGTTGGAAACTTTGTTAGCGTGTATTCATTGATCAGTATGATAATTAATCAATGTTTTGTGATAAAACTTTTTTTAGAATATTACCATGTTAATATAAATTAACGATTTAGTTAGAGAGTATGTGAGAAAGGGGTGAATAGATTACGTTCTTTGTATGCTATGTAGTACTTTACTGTATTAAGTGTTGGAAACTTTGTAACGTGTTAACCGTTTCATTCATGTTTAAGGCATGTCAGGTTTGTCGTTGTGTATTATATTTATAGTTCAGATGATGCTAAGTAAGCTTTATTATGTGAAAAACTTTGTACCGTTTAGCATATAGTCGTTGATCAGTGTATAAAGAAGTTTTGATGTTATGTTATGTTATCCAAAAATGATACTCGAAATGTGCTTGAATCAATAGTCAATAGATCAGTATAGAGTCAAGGATGGAGGGTATGGAGTGCCGTTTGATTTACTGATTTTAGGTATGTAAACATTACAATTTACTAAAGAAAATATGACTTGAATCAATAGATCAGATAGATCAATAGATCAATAGATCGATGTTTGACAGGAGTGTATTGGGGGTTGATTTACTGATTTACTTCTTTATGGTATGTTAAAAAACGTTAATTGTGTTATGTTCGATAGAATTTTGTTTCGATAGAATTGTTATTTATTATTTATTCTATTATTTATTTTATTTTTTTTCTTGATGGTTCTGAAACCATCATTTTCGAAATCTACAGACTCGGATAAACATATATAAGAATACCAACATTGTTTGTTATACGAATGTTTTTAACTCAAGCACCGCACTGGCTTCCAGCACCGGAGTAACTCCTCCGACTCTGATCCTTCTCAGACTCCTCCTTCCTCATTTCTCCTCCTTCCTCCTTTTCCTCTCTTTCTTCCGTTCTTCGAATGACATTCCTCTGTTTTGCATTCGTGCATTTCTTTCTTCTTGTTTTTCTAATTGAACCCCTCTCGGGGATCTCTGAATCCGAAGCCGAACCGACTCCAGGATCCTTCTCCAAACTCGCGGGCTCTCTACGCCTGCTCCAAAATATTCAGTCTTCTACGATCTCATTTGTTAATTTTTAGGGGGGCAGCGTCCAGCTTACGAGGGGAAACGCAAGAGGACGTAATCTGTGCTCCGACGAGATACTCATCATATAAGCTCATCATCCATATTATTAGCCCGATACGATTTAAGCCAAACTCTATAGGATATATATTCGGAGCCAGTAGGCTGAGCCGTGGAGCCGAAGTCGGAGTGCGTAAAAAAAACACGGATTCCTTCAGAATCGTTTTTCGAGCTCAGAATCGATTCCCGTTCGGAATCGAATCTTCGTATCCCAAATTTCAGCTTTCTACGATTCAATTTAAGTTTTTAGGAGGCACGCCCCCCCTTACGGGGGAGCAGGGTACGTAATCTCGTCGACGACAAGATTACCGTCATGACACGCTAGCCCTAACTTCTTCTAAGCCTAATCTCCTCGCCGCTCGGAAGCCGCCAAAGACAAGGGCGAAGCGACATTTGAGCTACGCTCTCGGGGGAGGTACCACCTATTAAACATCCTAGACGATTTGAAACCAAACGTGTATGGACCTAATACCTCAATAGATTTATATCCAATTTTCAGACCTATATCTCTTTATACTTTTGGGAGAAAATTCGGTGGAAGGCGGTCCGAAAAACCGTACACTTACTATTGAATATATATAAAATATATATATATATATATATATTATTATATTATAATATATTTATATATATATATTATATATATATATTAGATATATATATAAATATATATAATATAATAAATTAAATATAAATATAATTATATATATATATAGATATATTATATATTATATATTATATATATATATTAGAGGTGTAGCGGATTGTGATTTTTCACATCGCGGATGCGGATAGTAAGAATTCACTATCGCGGGTGGCGCAGATGCTGATAGTTTAAATTTTTAGAGTCCTTAGCCCACAAGTACTTCATATATATATATATAATATTATATAATATATATATAAGATATATTATTTTTATATGAAAAAATATATATATATATATATTTATATATATATATATATGATATATATATATATATAGTAAAATATTATATATATATATATATAAATATATAATTCTTTTATATATAATATATATAATATAGTAGTTAGTAATATATTGATATCAGATTTGTCTAATATTCTGAATTTGTGATAGGTTAAAGGTAAATAAAAACAAAATATGAAAATTTATCACAATTTGCTACATTTCTCAAACAAATTAATTAGAGACAGTCCTAGAAAATTTCAGAGGAATTTAGTTTATGACTAGAGAAACGATTATTATAATATGTTGGTGAAACAAAGGAATTTTTCTACGTAGATTTTATTACACAAATTCTTATAAAATATTTTAATATTTAAATATTGAAAAAATTTAAATTCCTTAATATTTGCAATGTTAAAATTCCTTTGAATTTCTTAAAATTAAAGAACATATCAGCAGTTCCTCATGTTTTTGCGAAAGTTTTCCCCAAAAAAATTTTTATAATCTTTTTAATTAAAAATTTTTTTTTTAAGGTTTAAAATAGGTTAAAATAAGTTGGTAACATTGTAAGGAAAAAAGACTGAAAACCTGCAAAGAGCTTCCGATATTTTATCCAATTTATTT
>JABUQX010008792.1:10000-20222 GCA_015478945.1 Trachelipus rathkii
TAAAAACAAAAAAAAAATCGCAATTTATGTCGCGATAATTTGTAAAGAACTTTAATCCCTGTTATAAAAATGTAAAATAAAACGAAATAAAAATTATTTGGAATATTATTTAAATCTTACTTAATCAAACTTATTATAACTTTACCGTACTAAAAACCCATATTATTTATATAATTATATTTCCTTAAACATAAACTTCCATTATTTTCAATAACAAACTAACTAACTAACATTAGAAAAAAAGTTCAATCCTTTTAACACTATTGATGGCGGTTGCTGTTCATTTGTGTTGTCGATTTTAGTAGTTTTTTAAAATAAAATTCGCTTTAGCTTAAACTGGCATTGCTGATATTATCAACAAAGCCTATATTGGATATATTATAATTATATTATATATTAGTATATTATATTATAGCTATATATTTATATATATATATATATATATCAGTATACTACCTATATATAGTATATATATAATTATAAAATTATATAACTATATATAATATTATTTATATATATATATTATAACTATTATAATTATATAATTATACACCTATAATTATAATAATAGTTATTAGAACATTGAATATATCTATATATATCATATATATTATGAATATAAGTCAATATAGCTTATATATAGTATATATAATATCAATATTTATATATTAATATATATAGTATATCAATATAATAGTATATATAAATATATATTAAAGTCATATATATAAAAAGTGTTAAAAAAAAATCAGGCTATTATAACTAATAATAATGATATATATAGTATATTATATTATATATATATGATAAACTAAATATACTATATTGTATAGTATATATTATATATATATATATATATATATAATTTTGCATTTTAAAAAAAGATTGAAAATATCCATAAAATTAGTGTATATAAAACCTTTCTTTTAATACCTACGAATATCAAGATCCAAAAATGTAAATAATATTTTTTTCTGTTAGATTCTCCATTAGGCACCAGTATATATGAGTTGCACAAATGACAATGATTAAAAGGTATAAAGCTTTGAGTCAAAAATATTCAACTCAAAGCTTTATACTTTTTAATCATTGTCATTAAAAATTACAAAGCTTTGAGTTAAATATTTTTAGCTCAGCATTTTTTACCTTTTAATCATTGTCATTAATGAGCATAATAAAGCTTTGAGTTAAAAATATTTATGAATATATATAGTATATTCATATATAAAATATTCATATTTTTAGGGGGATATTCATAGACTTGAAATGATGAGAATGTAAATTTTGACAAACTATTTTCAAATATTTATCCAAAATATTGCTCTAAATAACTGTAATCATTTGGATTGAAATACCTCACTCTTAAATCTAAAATAAATGTTAATTGCTCTACTTATTTGATCCATGATTTGACTGGCCCACGCATGAACTTCACCAGAATATTCTGAATCTGAAAGAGGAAAGGTGTGAAGTTTTAAAACTTTGGACGACGTAAACTAAATACGAAGAGTAATAGAATACCTGCTGACGACAACTAGGTCTCTTCCTAAACACCATCTTGCGAGAGTGCTTTAGTGACATCTTGGATTTTAATTGAACATTTTGTGATTAAAGTTTATGTTAATAAAAAGAAACGATTGAAAAGGAAATCGAAATGAGAAGGGAGTTTCGATGAAGCATATGAGCTGAGGTTTGATGAAAGTAAAGTGTACTCTACAGAAAGAAATATGAAATAAAGATGGCGATTGTTTCAGTAATTAATGCAGAAGGAAAATCGTACAACAGATCCTACTGGCAGCTTGTTAGCCACAAACAATCCCGCCTCCGATGATGAAGGATAGGGTTTGCTAGGGGCCAAATTTTGAAGCAACTCTTGTACAATGTTACTTCCAAGCAATTTGTACTACAGTAATTTTCTTTGCAGAAAAGCAAGGGTATAACTATATAAGGTGCAGGGTTGCGGAGTCGCTGTCGAAATTTCTAAGAAAAGGAGCCAGGAATCGGGTTCGAAGCCAGAATTTTTGCCTCAAAGAGTCTTTCGGAGTCGGTCTGATGTCTGAAAAAAATCTGACTCATGACTCTCAATCAAAAATAATCTCAAAGTTTTATTTACCTTTTTCATAATAGTATTTATAAATAAATCTATTATATATATAATATTTTATATTGATGTATTTTATTTATTTATTAATATCATTATGTTATTTTATTTATTCATTATATCTTTATTCAATTATTTCAAATATTTGTTTAGTCAATTCACCTTTTTTTAAATACTATTATTAAACCTTTTTTCTGGAGATATCTTAATTAAATGATATTTTGAGAACATTTTGTTATTAAAAGATAATAAAATATATCTTCATATTTGTTATAGTAATAAGTTATATTGATTTGTTTTCCAGATATTTTTTGTTATTTGTTCACCAATTCTGACCTTGCCAATACGGGAACCAAATTCAAGAACACGAAATAATTCTTTTGAAAAAGGAGGTTCATTCTTTTTTTCCAAGTTTATCAAAAGAAATAATGCTGCACAAGTCTAAAACAACGAAGAATTCCTTTTTTTTTTTATAAATTAGCTACCCCAGATTTCGGATAAATATGCATAGATATTTTTATGTTGTAATCAGATTAGTTATTTTTTACTTAGCGTTTAATCTAGTATTAAGTTTGTTTTGCATCATATTTATATAGGTATTAATTAATAGATACTAAAATACCCGATATTAGGAAGTCATTTTCAGCGTATGTTTAAGCAATTTGGAGGCCTGTCTCCAGCTCTTCCTTGGTCTTCCAAGAGAGCTAAAAGGAAAGTCCTCTTTCCAGATCTTTGGTCTTCCATAGATCATTTGCTTGAAGAGCATTGCAGTCTTCTGCAAGCTTACAATCAGTATTCTGATTATTAAGGTACTGTTTAGTCTTCTGACACGAAAGAGAACGGTCTTCCGCTCTTAAAACGTTGAGTCTTCTCAGCAAAAGGTATTGTTTAGTCTTCTAGGCAGATACTGTCTTCAGTATACACCTGTGCCAGTCTTCTGACACGAATGAGAACGGTCTTCCGCTTTCTGGTACAGAGTCTACTATGTGTAAGGGCTAGTTCTGGTCTTCCATTACATGTCCTTAACTAATTAGTTAAAAGTTCTTCTACGGTCTTCCTTCTCGGTGTGATCAGCTTTATCTGGTTACGATGCCAGTCTTCGGACTTCACCCCTCCCCCATCTTTTTTATGTTTATTAGCACTCAAACTCCGCTCAATTCTCAGTAGAGAAAGCTGTACGTGTGTTGACTAAGCGCTAGGACAGATTGTCTTTTATCATAAAATATAAGCGGTCGCATTGCAACACCGGATCATACAAACTATGAATAAGACATTTACATTTTGAACTATAAAACATATAGTCCCCTATCTTACCTTAAGCCTGAATAAACTGCCGATCATTAACAAAGTATAGAACAAACTCAGTTTAAACATAACCGAGCAAAATATTATTTTAAGACCCTTTGGGTGCCACCCCGCAGGGGGTGGTAAGCGGGAGCTTTGAGGTCTCACCCGAAGGGCGTGACGCTTACATCCCTCCGGGAGGGGTAGCCCGCTTGCAAACCGAACGGTATCTTTACCCGAATTGAATAACGAATACATTACAAAAATTTGTACGTAAAGAAAAGGTGCTTAGATGTGAAGGGGTTCGCGAGTCTCAGAAGACCTAAACATGAATACAAATCAAACGGTTAGCATTCCCCTGTTAGCTTTTGGGTCTTAAAACATGTATGTGTTGCAAACCTTTACACTGAGATAAAAACTTTTTCTGTGTTATCATTTATTTACGTAGTTTTCAGGTATGTTTAGTTAGTTCTAACGTAACTGCAGTCAATTTTTTTGTTTTTTACTATGATTTAAAGTTAAATTAGCATTGATATGATAGAAATAGGGAGTGGTTGGGTTTTTTTGGGTGATTGCATTGGTTGTTACCTGTCACGTAGTTTGTTGGAGGTCTTGTTGTTAGAAACCCGACCGCATATTAATATGTACTTTGATTAAGAGTATTGAGCTTATTTTACGTAAGTATTTAGGGTTTGTTGTTAATAATATTATATTTCTCTAGTTTAGGTGATTCATGTTAGCGCTTGTTGACTGGACTGGTTAGCGGAGATGCAGTGTAGGTGTGTGTGGGATGATAGTCTGAAACTTTGTTTGCCGTCGGACGCAGCGCGACTGTATTAATGCTAGCGTTATTCGTAGTTCAGTATGAAGGATTAGGTTGATATGATAAATATTACTATTTTAATAATAATTAGGCATTGATTTGTCATAGATATGCTTGAAAATGTGGGGGTTAGCTTACGGTTTTATGATCATGTTAGCTACTTTACCGCTGATAATTATGGAGATCTTGGTTAATGAAAGCTGTTTTATTCGTAAGTTAGGTATGTAAGGTATGTTTTATGTTCTTAGTTCAAGTTAAGCATTTTTTTTTATGTTTGTTAGAGGCGATAGTTAGGTTAGGTTATGATAATTTTGTTAAGTTTTGTTAATTGTTTTTACTAAACGCAATGTAAAATTAGCATTGTCATATTGGAAAGGTGGAGTTAGATTGAGTTTGTTATGTATGGCAATGTTAGCTACTTTAAAAAACCTTTTGATAAGGTAGGTAACTTTTGTTAATGTCTAAAACAGATTATTTCATAACGTATGTATGTTGTTTTAAAACACATTTATTCTTTTTGTTTCCATTTTTTACCTTTTTTTTCTTAGTTCTGTTTATGTAAATGCAACACACATGTGGAAACGAATAACACATTGAATATAGAACGTTTATATTCCTACCTCCCACGCTACCACACACATGGTTTATGTGTGGTTAAGTTTTTTTATGCGGGAGGTTGATATGGAAGTTGTCGTAATAGCAATAATAATAATTGAGTGTTACGGCGCTCATGATCGAATAGTTGAGGATGTGGAAGATATGATTTTAAATTATAAAGTCTATTATGGAGGTGAAATAGGTGGTGATTAGGACACCTCAAAGTATTAATGATCTCATTACAAGGAACAGAAAAGGGATTCGAAGTGGTCCAATTTTCACCCAACTTGTTATTACTATTGAATTAAGGTAGCTATCAATTTTAACTCTACATTTATACACCACGTATTTTTAATAATAAGTTATTCGGCACCGACCTTTTTCAATACCACCGGTCACCCGAAGTCAGCCCTAAGCATTATTTTAGATGAATATATATATACTAAACACCGGATAGGCACTGATTGGTCCGATTATTCCTAATTTCACAGAATTTATCATCACATCTTCCACCACTATTATACACCGCGGATAGATCATCCCTGGTTTTCGTACACCCACACACACCTATATATTATATAGTAATATAAGGTAGGTCGACATCATATTGGCGGGAGTAGGTCATTCTACCATTATATCAACGTATAGTATACACATAAACCAGGCATTACACATAATTAACAATTTAGTTATTAGTTAATATTTATCATCATGTTAAGAACTATTATCATTTGATTTATAATATATTAATATTATCATATTATTTATACAGTATCATTCCCTTACACTGAAATATAATCCTCTGAGATTGATTACTTGAAAGTTATAATATTAGAGAATCAGAAAATCAGGCGTTTGAGGGAATCAGTCTAAAATATATAATATATCTATGTGTAAAATTGTATTTCTAATGACATTAATTATTGAGAGGGATGATAATTATATGTAAAATTATGGTATAGAAATAAAAATTTAGAAATTTAACATAACTCTAAAAACTTTTATTTATAGTAAATCAATTTAGACATAAGATGTTATAAGTCTACTAAATTTGTGAAGTTTGGATTAGAGATGTAGCAATATGTATTAAAGAAAAGGATATAATATAAAATGAGACTATATAGAATTAAATAGTATAACTATTGCACGCACACACTGCAAGTATACAACAAATGTTCAATAATTATTTATAATGATTCTATATTAGATATTAAAGTGATAGATTATAATAATTAGATGATCAAGAATATATGTATATTGAAGCAGAAGAAATATAATTTCAGCTGCAGGAGCTAGTAAATAATAGTGAGAATATTTTCTTTAAATATATTTAGAAATTATAAATAAATAAAATATTTTACTAGATTAGAGTAATATTTAACTCTATTTAAAATATCTTAAAATTCAAAAGAGTAACAAAAGACAAACATTAATGACATTTATATGTTAGAATTTCATACAGAGCTAAATTATTTTTTACTCAATTAGTTAAAGGAAATGTACCTAAATAAAATCATTATGATAATATTTTAAATAAAATATAAATTTTATTTATAATTTTAAAATTATAGTTAAATGTATAATAAATGTAAATGGTAAACTAAATTAATTTAACGAGTCATAATTAATTACCAATTAGGAGGTGGATAGTAGTTTAAAGTGGTATATAGAATTCCATAATGATCACCCTGATATCAGGTAAAACAATAAACCTAATAAAAATAAAATCCCCTCCTAATTGAATGAGACTCCCGTAAGTGTGTACACATACTCACTTTTTATATAAAAAATAAAATAAATAATAACAGTTCACTAAATAAAATAGAATAGTGGGAATGAATTATTCAGTTAATAACCAATTGATTAAGGAATATCAATTAATAAAAAAAATTAATAACCAAACACGAAAATAAATAAGTAAAATCAATCCTTAAATCTTAACCATAGAAGAAATAAGTTGGTTAAACTCGGCCATCTAAATTAAGAACGTTCGTACTTTTTTGTTTATTGTTAAATATATTAATAATTAAATCGAGAGAATTTATCAATACAATAATTTGAAAAAGTAAGAATATAAATATATAAATTATAGAATCCAGTTTTCCGGAGGTCATTTTATATAAAAATCAAGGTGTAAAATGCCCTAATATTCTAATTTAATAGAACATGCTTATTTTTTTTTAATTACAATTATATATTTTTAAATAATTCCTTAAATAAACTATAATTTTTTATATAGATAAATAATAAAATTTAAATTATTAACTAAATATAATACCTAATAGACAAAACTTTTATATCACGATAACAATGTTTCCCTGAATACCTATAGTACTAGCAATAGAGAGATGTAATTCTAATTTATCATTTATAATTAATGAATACGAATCA
Organism: Trachelipus rathkii; assembly: GCA_015478945.1. Classification (NCBI taxonomy): domain Eukaryota; kingdom Metazoa; phylum Arthropoda; class Malacostraca; order Isopoda; family Trachelipodidae; genus Trachelipus; species Trachelipus rathkii. Next base: position 17,197 of record JABUQX010008792.1, read on the forward strand.
TATAAATATTACTGAGCACGGAGAACTAGTCATATAAAAATAGTGTCGCTTAAGTAGATATCAAAATGTAAATTATCAAGTATTTGTATATCAATATAATCAATTGCGAAAAACAATATATAAATTAAAATTTAATAATAACTAAATTTTCGTTGCAAATAAAATAGACAGTAAAAAAAAAGAATTACACTATTAAAGACATAAAATTTAAATTTAAATAAATAGCCTAAAAAAATCAACTGAATAATAATAATATTATATTAATTGAGTACTCTTATAAATGCGATATTTTTTATTATATAAGAAATATTTTTACAAAAAATATAAAGGTGGAAATAAGGCATAAAATTCTATATATTTAAAGAGAGAACAATATAATTTATTATATCTATATCAAAATACTCACTAATCTAAAAACGTATTAAATGTCTTGATAATATAAATCTTCCTAGATATAAAAAGACAACTCAGATCACCTTCAAAATAAAAATAGCAATCCACTTTTATAAAGACCGCTTATCACATAAGTAATAGACTAATTAATATAAACACTTAAACAAATAAGATATGTAAATTATTCAAATCACAATTAATCAAATCTAACATTTCTCATTTACTTCATGATCAACTACGTCACATCTACTTACAATATTGCGTCTTAAGATTAATTGAGTATTCAGAATTTCATCTTGAGTTTCACTTATTTGGTCACGGAGCACATGTCCAATCACATATACTATATTCCTTAAAACCTTATGTATCATTATTAAAATTCACATCACTTACTATAAAGATAACTTCAACCTACTATATACATATCTTTATATCTATCATTTATCATCTCTACATCATATATCAAATTGCTCCCCACTCAAATCTAACTTAATAAAAAACAAATATTAAGACCTCACTTACCATTCATATTAATCCCGAAACCTCCTCAAGTGATTTTAACAATCCAACATAATACTTTCAATATCTCCTTCTTCATAACTCAACTACAAAATCAAACTCTATGTCTATTATTCAATAATAATCAAGATATAACTAATGATCTATCTAATCCAATAATACACTCGCATACTAATACATTCGTAAATATGTTTATAACATAATTATAATAATAATCTAATGTGCACCTCGAGTTGGTATTAGACTTATCCATATTATATATTTATGACATACTATATATCTACTACATAAATGAAGAATCTATGCACACTTAACCTCTATATATATTACATTATTTCATATCCTTACACTTCTAAAAGAGCACTCACAGTTTAAGTATCGAACATCACCTTTTTCTATCACCTAATCCCAGCATATTAGATCCACCACACCACAACACACAAAATCACATTGGGAATTGAGATATAATGCATAATAATATGTAAAGTTGTCATTAGTAGACCGCAAATATTAGTAAAATTAAGGATCAAAAAATTTTTTTTATAATCCTTTACTCTTAACCTGCTTTAAAGCTTTTTTAATCACCATACATTAATTATATCTTTATGATTTTCACACCACATATCACACCAGTTATTACTTCCAGTTATTTTCTGGCGCATTCAGTCTACCCACATTCTTGCCTTCTCAATTCCTCACCACTCTTTCCCCCCACTCTAGAACCTTTGCACACTTCATGTTACGTACGAACACCCCTCCTGCCTTCATCTTTTTCCCCACCGTATTACTCATTCGCTTCTCGGTCCTAACCAATGGCACCACACAGCAAGCCACACCCGCCATACAGACTATGACTTCTATGCCCACAGGCATACGATTGACATTAGTATACATGCACTCGCTACTATATATTATATACCCGTCTCCCTCCATCTACTCTCAAACTTATTACTTATACCCATCCTACTACCATATATATATATATATATATATAATATATTAGTATATAATATATCCATAGATACATTATGAAATAATTTTTACTATAATATATACTATATATATAGCTAATTATATCACCACACTCCAAGACTATTTCGGGGTCTTTACCTATACTCATGGTCGCGCTTTATTTGTATTATCTATTTTTTATTTTATTATACCTATAGTTATACCACTATATCGAGCAAGGTACTATACATCACTAACTTTTACTTACTATTTATCTACTCCATTATACACTTCTTATATATGTATAGCTATAGTATAATATTAGATTATATAATAATATATATATTATATATATATATAGGTACTACCTTAAATATAATATAATATATATTATATATATATATAATACGATGTATATATAAAATAATATAATAAGTTTTATATGTATAAAAATTAGTATAGTAGTAATAGAGCAATATGAGATATATATATATAATATTTACTTATAATAACTAATATATATAAAATATTATGGTAGGTAGAGTCGTAATAAAGTAGGTATGAGCTAATTATAATCATTATATAATATATATATATATATATATATATATATATATATAATTAATATATATATATATATAATAGTAATATAGTTATATAAATATAATCTAACTATATTGATTGCCAGGGTATATAATATAGTAACATGTATAGGGTATGATATATATATATATATAATATATAATATATATATATAGGTATATTATTTATAGGTATATATATATATTATATATAATATATTATAGATGATAATAAATTTTGCATTTCGAGTAATCTTTGTATATAGGGCTATAATTTTATATATATATATATAGTATACTAGAGTAACATGTACGAAGCTGATGTGTTTTTAAATCGGCATAAATACGTATTATGGAAGCTGCCCATTTTTAAAGGCTTTTTCCTTCCAAATTTTAGAGGCAAGATCCACACCCTACCACAACATAGGAAACACAGACAGCTTAAGATAAAATAAAACAATTAACAAGCGTAATGAAATTAGTTATTTATGCGCCTCAGAATAACTCGTAATGAGTTAATATTGTTTTGCTTAAAATATAAACTCGTAAAATTGATGTTATTGTTTATTGGCGTTGGATCAT
>JABUQX010008793.1:2500-7500 GCA_015478945.1 Trachelipus rathkii
CTTTACTGCTTTACACTCATGTTTTTACTGCTTTAAACTCATGTTTTACTGGCTTTAACTCATATGTTTTTTATGCTTAACTCACATATTCATTAACATTACATACCTTAAAGCAGTAAATCAGTAAATCAATAGAGGTGTGACCTAACACCAAGGGGGGGGGATTAGTATGCTTTTGTTTACTGCTTTACTGCTTAACTCATGTTTTACTGCTTTAACTTTCTGCTTTATGCTTTAACTTTCTGCTTTACTGCTTTAACTTTCTGTTTACTGCTTTAACTTTCTGCTTTACTGTTTTAACTTTCTGCTTTACTGTTTACTCATATATTTATTAACATTATGTTTTTTATTTTGTTTTAATACTTTTTATTTATTTTTATTATTATTTTTATTTATTTTTATTATTATTTTTATTATTTTATTTTTATTATTTTTATTATTTTTATTATACTTAGTGTTATTTACTTCATGCCTATTGTTATTATTATTTAGAACACACATACACACACACACCCGTTACGCACACACACACACACACACCACACACACACACACATACATTAGCACTTATATCACACATTCACTATCGGAAACACTTATACCACATTCAACTATGACACTTACAATTTACCCATAGACACTTACATTAACACACTTATACACATGTGGTCACACACACACCACACTTACAGACTTATACACACATTCTCTATGATACTTATACACACATTCACTATGACACTTACATTTGTCCATAGACACTTACATTTACACTTACACTCACAACACAGATTTACTTACACTGACAAGATTTACTTACACTCACACAGATTTAATTACACTCACACACACAGATTTTCTTACACACACAGATTTACTACACTTGCACACAAATTTACAGCACACACACACACACACACACACGCACCCACGCACACTCACTTCACATATAACGTATAATTTATTAAAACATTTTTTATGTTTTTAATAAACACGTACAATTTATATTACTCATTTCAAAATACCAAAATATTTCAAAAGTTTCTTAAAGACTTCTATAATAAATCAAACATTATCTTGAACAAAGAATTTATTATTAACTGTTTAATACTTTTTTGTTTATAAATTTTATAACTATCAAGTTTTTAAAATAACTTTTACTACAAAAATTTTATGAAATTTTATTAAAAACATATATTTTACGTACCTTAAATCAATAAAAATCAGTAAATCAGTAAGGTCAGCCCCAGCACCCCTCTACACAGTATGCCACGTTTTGTTCCATTGACTTACTGCTTTACATCATCTTTAAGCCATGTAATAAGTATAAAAATAACAAAATAAGTTCTCTGCTAAACAACATGTATTTTATTAAAATAATTCTAAGTTTTTATTTGAAATAACCATATTCACTTACATTTATATTATTCACTCGATGTTAACTAAAATAATTTCAAAGTTTCTTAAATAATTCGGGTTTTCTTTATTATTATTATTATTATTATCTAATTGTACATTGACAATCCATCACGAGAAAACACAACTACCCGCACTCCTTACAATGCGAAACTGACCTCTCTCTGTAAAATGTGTTGAAATATACTACTTTAGGTCTACAATTTAGGCAAAAAAAAAAAAAATAAAATTTCAAAAAAAAAAAAATAACCCGGGGCATTTTAGACTAATTCCAGGTCAAAATATATTTCAAACTGACCTTTTTCTGTAAAAGGTGGTGCAATAAACTACGTTGGGCCTAAATTTAGGCCTAAAATTTAGGTAAGCCTTTTTGGTAGCGGCTAATTTAATCCTAATACCAGGTCAAAAGGTATTTCTCGTATAGACAAGAATGCATTGTTATTGTTATTTTATAAATAATATTTCCAACTGAACATGCTGGATCGGTAAAGATCTTTAAGCAGTAAAAAGGAAATGTTTTCCTTTCTTGTGATTGGTCGGAGTAATCCTTATTCCTCTATATGACCTCGTATGATTGGTCGAGAATTATTTTATCGTCCTTTGAAAATTAACTTTTTCTTTAAACTTGTATTTGAGCAGGTGTGTGTTTTATTATCAGCTGGTTAGAGCCCATAGACATTCTTATCAGGTTATAATCAGTACGTTCATTCTTATCATTGGTTTGAGTTAAGGATACGCTGATTAGATAGGCGGTGACTACAATATCAAGTTTATAGCGGTCTGAAGAATTTGTTATTAAAAAAGTTCGTTTATCTAATTTGTATTACTACAGATTGTTAGGTGATTGTCTGATATATGTATATCATAAATACTTACAATTTAGGAATAATTATTAATTTCACTAGAATAGATAATAATTAATTCACTAGTTCATAACATAACCACCAAAGCTCAGCATGAGCCCACCCGCAAAGGCAGCCAACCCCGCACCCGCTGGTGCGTCCCGCCGCGTCCCCGCCCGCCGCGTGCGCCCGCAGGCGCAATATTTCCGCGTTCCCGCCAGCCGCGTGCGCCCGCAGGCGCAATATTCCCGCGTAACCTCCGCCGCGTGCGCCGCAGCGCAATATTCCCGCGCGAGAATTATTATATTAGACCACCAACATACACACAACACGCACACACACACACACACACACACACACACACACACACACACACACACTCACTTACACATATAACGTATAATTTATTAAAACATTTTATTTTTATTTTATTATTATACTTAGTGTTATTTACTTCATGCCTATTGTTATTATTATTTAGAACACACATACACAAACACACACGCACACATACACACACACACACACACACGCACACTCACTTACACATATAGCGTATAATTTATTAAAACATTTAATTTTATTATTATACTTAGTGTTATTTACTTCATGCCTATTGTTATTATTATTTAGAATACACATGCACACACACACACACACACACACACACACACACACACACATACACACATACACTTACACATACGCAACCCACCCACTCGGTATTTTGATCCACCAACTTTAATGCCCTCAGCTTTGATACTCAACTTTGGATGTCTCAGTTTGATGCTCAACTTTGATGTCTCAGTTTTGATGACCTCAACTTTGATGTCTCAGCTTTTGTTGCCTCAACTGATACCTCAGCTTTTGATGCCTCAGCTTTGATGCCTCAACTTTTAATAATTAGCATTTGATACCTCAGCTTTAATGGTTCATCTTTGATGACTCATCTTTGATGGGTCATCTTTGATACCATCTATATTGATGATTCAGCTTATAAGCAGTTACATTTACCAATAGACACTTACACTTACACCTTATACACACAATACACTATATCTCTTATTCACACATTCGCACATACACACTGACACTTACGTTCGCCCCTAGACACTTACACTCACCCGCACACAATAAATATATATATATTATAATATATATATATAATATATAATATATATATTATATATCTCCACATATATTACACATATATATATATATATATATATATATATATATATTTCATTCGCGCGGGAATATTGCGCCTGCGGGCGCACGCGGCGGAGGTTACGCGGAAATATTGCGCCTGCGGGCGCACGCGGCGGGCGGGAACGCGGAAATATTGCGCCTGCGGGCGCACGCGGCGGGCGGGGACGCGGCGGGACGCACCAGCGGGTGCGGGGTTGGCTGCCTTTGCGGGTGGGGCTCATGCTGAGCCCTGGTGGTTAGCTTATGAACTAGTGAATTAATTATTATCTATTCTAGTGAAATTAATAATTATTCCTCAATGTAAGTATTTATTATAAATATGATATACACTTAGTAAAAATAAAACACTTTTAATACAAATCAGATAACTTGTGCACCGCTTAACAGCTAAAATGACTATGATTTTAAAATGAGTTTGGGTCTAAAAGATAATAAAACACACACCTGCTCAAATACAAGTTTAAAGAACAAAGTTAATTTTCAAAAGACGATAAAATAATTCTCGACCAATCACATACGAGGTCATATAGAGATAAGGATTACCCCGACCAATCACAAGTAAGGAAAACATTTCCTTTTTACCTGCTTAAAGGATCTTACCGATCCAGCATGTTTCAGTTGGAAATATATTTATAAAAATAATAATAACAATGATTCTTGTCTATACGGGAATTACCTTTTGAACTGGTAATTAGGTTAAAATTAACCCCCTAAAAAAAGGTTTATGTCAAAATTTAGGCCCTAAATTTAAGGCCTTAACGTAGTTATCGTACACATTTTTACAGAAAGTCAGTTTGAATATATTTTGACCTGGAATTAAGGCTTAAATCGCCCCGGGTTACAAAAAGGATTATCCTAAATTTAGACCTAAAGTAGTATTTCAACACATTTTACAGAGAGAGGTTCAGTTTCGTATCTGTGAGGAGTGCGGTAGTTGTGTTTTCTCCTCGGGATGGATTGTCAATGTACATAGATAATAATAATAATAATAAAGAAAACCCAGAATTATTTAAAAACTTTGAAATATTTTTTAGTTACATCGAGTGGAATAATATACAATGTATAGTGAAATAATTGTTTATTTTTTAATAAAAAACTTAGATATGATTTTAATAAATACATGTATGTTAGAGAGAAAGAACTTATTTTTGGTTAATTTTTTATACTTATTACATGGCTAAAGATGATGTAAAGCAGTAAGTCAATAGAACAAAACGTGGCATAGCTTGGTGTAGAGGGGTGCTGGGGGCTGACCTTACTGATTTACTGATTTATTGATTTAAGGTACGTAAAATATATGTTTTTAATAAATTTCATAAAATTTTTAGTAAAAGTTATTTAAAAACTGATAGTTATAAAATTTATAAAACAAAAAGTATTAAGTTAATATTAAATTCTTTGTTCAAAGATAATGATTGATTTATTATAGAAGTTTTAAGAAACTTTGAAATAATTTTAGTTGTATTTGAATGAGTAATATAAATGTACGTGTTTAATTAAAACATAAAATGTTTTAATAAATTATACGTTATA
>JABUQX010008793.1:25000-62500 GCA_015478945.1 Trachelipus rathkii
ATTAGTTCTATCTTTAAACTGTTCTTTGTGCTTCAATTTTGAATGATTTTTCAATGAAGTCGTTCTTCAACCTTTCCACAATTGTGCTCTTACTTTCGCATTATCATAAAGAGAAAAGTTTACAAAGTCAGAGTCATTAGAATTTTAAGTGAAGTATTTCCACACCACTTTCTTTGACGCCATAATAATATATGTGAGCAAGAAAGCTAAATATTTTTTTACCACCTCAAAGCTATACAACCATTAATAATACCTTTGTGTATAACAAAACATGAGAAATGCTAGAGACCGATAAATATCGATGCAAAAAAGGGGAAAAAGAGTTGCCACTGACAATTATTATTGGGAACTTGGAATTTTGATCTAGAGATTAAGTAAATTTTCACAAATGATTATTAAATATATATCTGTAGTAGTAACAGATTTTTACGGTCTTTCATTTTATTTTGTTATTTTTTTCTGCTCACAGGCAGTCTAGAGAAAATAATACAAAATTATGAAAATATTATTACTATTTTAAATGAATATAATTAAACTGCTTGGAGGTTAAGAGTAAACTTTGGAGAGATATCCGTCAGTGGATAGACGACAAATAATTTCTCTTATAATTTCTATATATATATATATATATAGTATATATATATATATATATATATATATATATATAATAGTATATATTATATATAATATATATATATATATATATATATAATATATATATATATATATATATATATATATATTTATGATGAATCGGGAGGAACGGACCAAACTCCAGGAGCGGATTGTACACAGGATAATAATGTGTAAAACCTCATATGTTCTTATCAGATTTTCATTTGTTTTCATTTTATAGCGTAATGACAATTAAGGTAATAGTAGTGCAGATGGGCTTCATCCCCGAATTTAAAAAAAAAAATCATAGGATATACTCTAAAAAAATAATTATGTAGAATAAAAAAACAAACAAACGTGGCGTTCTCTTTAGGAAAAAAAGTTACAGCTACTCTATCATTTCATCCTCCCTCTCCACGTTCAACAAAGACTCAAAATATCCAGTCTATCTCTCATTTATTTCCTCGGCCATCACCATCACCTCTCCCTTCGCATTTTTTATGTTATTTATCTTTTTTTTTATCTTTCCTGTATGATCTTACTAGGCCATAAAACATAGATTTATTTCCTCTTGGATCTTCCTCCAAACTCACCCCCAGTTCCCTCCAACTCTCTCTCCCTGCTTTTCTTCTTATTGTTTTTGCTTCATTTCTTGCTTCATTTCGGGTGGCCTTCTCCTTAGCCATGTTCTCATCTCTTTTGTTTTCTGTTTTATTGCTTCCCTTACCTCCTCCGTCCACCACGGTGTATGTCCCTTCTTCCCTCCTCCCACCCACTCTTCTCCCAGTACCTTCACCGCCCCCTCCTTCAAATACTTCTCAACCTTTGACGACTCCTCTTCTTCGCTTTCCTCCCATCCACTCACTTTTTCGTTTATTCTTCTTTCGTATTCTATTCTCGTTTTTTGGTTTCTTAGACTCTTTACCTTTATGAACTTCTTCTTATACACAGGTTGTTTTTTGAAGCTTTTCACTTTAACATTTGCCTCTATCATCCGATGATCTGTGTCTAAAGACACCCCAGGAATTACCTTTACGTAACTCACTATCCTCTTATCTGATGAAATAAAATATTCTATTACTGATCTCTGGTCAAAAAATACCCTATTCTGGTTCCATTTGTATATTGTAAATATGTGTGTTTCTCTATGTTTGAAAAAGCCGTTCATTATTTTAAGGTTATTCCTAACATACATATATATCAACTTCTCACCTTCCAAATTTCTAACTTCCTCTCTAAAAGGTCCAATGAACTCTTCCACTCCTTCCCTCGCTCTTCCCACTCTTGCATTAAAATCTCCCATCATTATAGTCGCATAATTTTCATCTGGTCCATACACATCTTCCAGTTTTTCCATGAAGGTATTATTCTCTTCCTGGGTGCATCCCTGTTGCGGAATGTACACCTGTAAGATTCCATATTTCTTGTTTCCCAGCTTCGATGTACAAACACCATCAATCTCTCATTTATCAGTCGAACCTCCTGTATGAAAGGAGACAACCTTGGTCCTATGATATGCCACTCCATGTCTGCATCCTCATCCCACCTCACCCTAGAACAGTCTTTCTCAAAGTGGGCGATAATGCCCCCTTGTGGGCGCTGGAGGCCTAGAGGGGGGCGGTAAGGGGCCTAGAAAAAAAATGGTGTGTGTTGAAGTGGTTTAGGGGGGCGATGGCTGATTTGTAATTTCATCTACTTAATATTTTAAAATTCGCTGAAATTAAAACCTACCTACTACACAACATCGATTATTTAGTAATATTAGTTCATATTTCTGCACTGTTTGATTTGTCATGAATTTTAGTTTTTTATACTATGAATTATTTATATATATATATAATATATATATAAGATATATATAGTATATATATATATATATATAATATTAATATATATATATATATTATTTCGGATTTATTTTTATATAACTCTTTCTGATGGGACAAAACAGTATTAATAGGCCCTATATATTATATAATATATATATATTATATTTATATATATTAATATATATATAGTATTAATATATATATATATATATATAGGTATATATATATATATATATTATATATATATATAGGCCCTATATATAATATATATATAATATTATTATATATATATAATATTATATATATATATAATAATTAATATATATAATATATATTATATATAATATATATATTATATAATATTATATACAACCAAAAACTTAAAAAACACAATGACATCCATTACTTTAATTATTAAAGTAATGAATGTCATTGTGGTTTTTAAGTTTTGGTAAAGTAAAAAAAAATTGGGGGGCGCTGAAAAATAATTGATTTTCAAAGTGGGTGGTAGACGAAATAGGTTTGAGAACCTTTGCCCTAGAACATCAAAACATAACCGTCACCTAAGTCCTTTCCACTTTCCCCGCCTCTCATTCTCGTCTCCTTCATTCCATGCATCTATATGCCCTCTCCTCATCACATCATCCTCCTCCTTATCTCTATAAGTAGCTATATTTAATCTACTCATTTTAAGTGTAGTCAAATTCATGTTCCATTTCCGATTAAAAGGTCGTCGTCCTTGAAAAGGTCCGGTTTTCGAGGCTACACGTGGAGGATTGCAAGCGAAAGTTTTTTACCACATCGGCTTGCTAGGCCTGTCTGTGAACCCTCTTCCGTTTTCAGGGCCTGGTGACGGCATGGGTTGCTAGATATTATTTTCCCATGGGGGAGTATATATATGATATATATATATATAATATATATAATATATATATATATATATATATAATAATATTATTAAAAAAAAATTTTTATATATATATTATATATACATATATATATATATATAATATATATAATATGAAAATAGATATTTTTTACTCTCTAAAATAAGAAATAAAATTTCCTAATCTTTTTCGAGTTTTTCTCACATTTAACTTTTTTGAAATATGAGGTCACCAGAAAATTCATTAAAAAAAACAAAGGTTTATTTTCTTCAAATTTTTTACGAGCTTACCCATATGTAGTACATGAGTAGAATTATCTTTATTTTGAATGCTTTGACATAGTGAGAGGTGATGTTAGCTATGCCTGATTGTTTTTTTTCAAAAAAGTGTTTTTTTTTTTTTAATTTTATTTATTTTTATTATTTAATAAAAAAAAAATAGAAAAAAACTGTATATATAAAATTTATTACTAAACATCACACGAGTTTTTAAGGGCAAAACGAGTTGAAATATTTTTAAAATGAACTATTTTATGAAAATTTCTGTTTTAAAAAAAAATATTCCCCCTTCCCTTTAAAAAAAACGATTTTTTTTTATTGAATTCAAGATTCTAAAATATATAATAATTATTCTAAAAAAAGGCTTTCTTCTTAAAAATTGAAACATGTTGGATATTTAGGAAACTGTCTCCCTTTAAAATTTATAATAAAAATATATTTTCCTCGTTCTGCAGAGAAAACTGCAGTAATAAAATTACAATTTTATCATTATTGCATAAAAAAAAGCATTTTTTAAACATTTAATTTATTTAAAATTACTTACTTTGTACGTTTTTGAATTCATTTGCTGAAATTTTTAAACTGTTTTATATAAAATTATTTATTGTGTTGGTCTGAGGACCCCTTCTATAAAATTGGCATTAAAATCGATCTTTTTTTTTAATTCCTTCAAATTTTATCATAGCTTCGGATTTTATTATACCTTCAACTTTCATTATAGTTTCGGCTTTTATTATAGCTCAGGCTTTTATTATAGTTTTGGCTTTAATTATAGCTTCGCTTTTAACATAGCTTCGGGTACGACTTTTACTATAGGTTATTCTTTTAGTATAGCCTCGTCACACTCACATACACACACACACAAACATATATATATATATATATATATATATATATAATATATATATTTTTTTTATATATATATATATATAATATATATATATATATATATATATATATATATATATATATATATATATATATATAATATATATATTATATATATATATTATATATATATATATATATATATATATATAGATGAAATAATTTTTTTTATTGATCCATGTATCGGCATTAATATATTTGTTTCGGCATTAATAATATTTTGCATCAGTGCCGTGTATCGGCATCAATACCTTTTCTTGAGCATTAATTTTTTTTATAGTGATCAGTGTATCGGCATCAATATTTTGCTTCGGCATCAATTTTTCGCAATTTTATATATCACATAGGTCTATATGACCTTATCAATTTGAATTTCTTTGTAAATATTGTAAATAATTTTTTATTTATTTTTATTTTTATTAGTTTTTAGACTCCTTAGCATTAATTAAGGTTTAAGTTAGAGGAAGTTTTAGTTAGTTTTAAGATTCTTCTTTTGAATTTGGGTCGACTGACCGCTCTTTTGATTTACTTTGATGGTAGACTGCCCTCATTTTTGAAATTATTTGGGTCACCTAACACCATTTTGAATTCATTTTGGTTGACTTACCCCTATATTATATATATTTTTGGTCAACTTACCTTTCGTAGGCTCTTGCTTTTACCGGTTCCTCATTAAAAAGACCGGTCTTTCATTAAAAAGAATTCAGTCCTTCATTAAACAGACTTCGGTCTTTTATATGCTGTATTTTATTTTATTTTAATTTAAATCATGGGTAATAACCTTTCGTCCGAAAGTGACGTTAAACTATTTGAATCACCACAAAAATAACATCTGGGTCACCGATGTCATGCCAATCAGACAATTGACGTCGTCAACCAGGTATTTACTAATCCTAGACTCGACCTTGACAATTTTCAAACAACGATTAATAATAATTTATAAATCATCGACGTCAAATTAAGCGACTTAATTCTAAAACGGCAAGTGTCTTCAATATTATATATTAATAAAAATTATTATATCCAATTTACAATTTGAACATCGTTTCATCATTTGTTATTTTTGTTCGGGAAAGCGTTACATTTTCGATTGGGAAGTAGTTTCCACTCTCTCTTTAAAACACAAAGATTTATTAAGCCATAAATTTTGCTTGCAATGTTTTTGCTTCCCAATCACACCAGATTAGAGTGTTTTGATTGCAAAACCTTGTTTTTTTTTGCACTCCAAACGGGAGCACAATGTAACCTCTATGTGATTTGTTTTGAACCAGATTCAATTTTCCTGATGATGTTCAACCAAGGGTGAACAGAAAATTTGACCCATTACAACTAGTACCTTCAAAGAGGTAGATACTATTACTATTCGAAGCCAGAACAAGGAAACGCCATTGAGGCTTTCATAGGCTGACAACAAAAAATTTGAAATCAATCATTAACAAAAAAATGTTTTCTTAGGAGACAAAATTTATAAAATTTAAAATTCCGTTGCTTCTGATTCTCCCCTTCCTTTGCTAAAGAAGTGGGAGAATATTTTTGAACCTTCGTTTTCCTTCAAAACTCCATCCTATTCATCACTGCATTGTAGGAAAGTTTCCTTTTTGCATTCAATTACTTCCTTTACACAAGAAAGTGAGAGAAGATTTCTTTTTAAAATTTCCTTTCCAAAGCAAGGATTGGAAATTATTTTTGAAATATCTATAAGGGTTGGTTCCTCTCTCTCTCTCTCTCTCTCTCTCTCTCTCTCTCTCTCTCTCTCTCTCTCTCTCTCTCTCTTCTCCTCTCTTTCTCTCTCTTTCCCCTCCCCTTCTCTCTCTCTAAACAAACTCTCTCTCGTCTCTCTCTCTCTCTCTCTCTCTCTCTCTCTCTCTCTCTCTCTCTCTCTCTCTCTCTCTCTCTCTCTCTCTCTCTCCTAATCAAGTGGAGAGGAGAATTTGGCATAAAATTGTGAAAATTGGTTTCTAAGTGGAGAGGAGAATTTGGCATAAAATTGTGAAAATTTGGTTTCTATCACACAAGTGAACCATTTTATTATTTCAATTATAAGCAAATATTTTGAAATTTTAGATTTCCTCTTAACCATGGGAAAACCATCTACGGTGAGTCTTGGAACCAAGATCACTTCACACAAATTATTTTAAAAATTAAAACAAATATTGACCTAAACGAGAGAAAATGTTTAAATCAAACCTGTATTATTCTTTCAGTTTCCTCAACCATGGTTACTCCTTTCTTGGACCATCAAGAGGGAAAACAGGCTTTTATTACTAATATTTAAATTTCAATTTTTATTCTCCTTCCGTGTAGACAACATTTATAAACTTCAAAACTGGTCTTCACCTAAGTAAAGAACCTTCATCATTATTTTGTCTTTCATTCTTCTGTCATCAGTGGAGAGAATCATTGCCACATTCTTTCTCTCAATATGGTGAAGTATTTACAAGATTGCTCTTCCCTCACTTACAAGGAGGACATTATTATCTTACCTTCTTCCATCACAACAAAGAAGAGCGCTACAACTTGTTCCTTTGTCTCCAGTAAAAGGAACCATTCTCACTTCTCATTGAATAGAAGGAGATTCTTAAAATCAAAAATTTACAACAAACTTGGGATACTTTCCACTACCAAAATGTGTCACCAGCTTCTTTCTCAAAGGAGGAGAGGTTTCATCGTAAAGAAGGAGATGTCTCTCCTTTGAATTGTGACCTCCCTTCTTCTTCTTCACCTTACCACTAGTGGTAGAGATTGATCTTGTCACATGGAAGTCTCGATCTTCTCTCACCCTACCACAACATTTTAATGCATCTTCAACTGAAGAGAAACCATCATTTTTTGAGGAAAGATAAGGTATTACACCTACAGGTTTTTGTCACTACTCCTCCATTAAAAACTTACTAAATAATAGACACCACCCTCGTGTCCTCTTTAAATGTTTCTCTGAGTCTGATGTTTTGAGATTTCGTCATCAAGGTCGCAAAATACCTTCAGGTCCCATTTTAAATCCATCTGGGATCACAAAAATTAAGTCAGAGCCGCACTTACAAAAAATCGTCCTGGTCCTGAAACATTTTGAACGTACTCCAGATTTATATAATTAAACTTTGGGAATAGAAATTTAGAGCAACCTGCTTAAATCTCGATCTGCCCCTCATCAATTTGTCATATATAAATACGTCGGCTCCGTATTTATTCTTTTGTATCCATAGGTCTAAGGATGAATCATTTTTCTTTAACAGAGACTTGTTTAACTTTAGTTGTCATCATTCATTTACCTATCTATTTTATATTTAATAACTAATTAATTTACCTTTTCTCTGCAACATTGGTTCCCAGCTTAGAACCTTGTGCCATGAGCACTTTTTTAAGGTGAGCAGATACAATCTCCACCTCATATAACATTTATTACAATTGGACATAACATTACACACACAGTAATGTCTCATGTCTTTTGTACATTTAACACAATCTTTCTAAAAATTACTTACTTTCTTTCTCATCTGGTACTAATCCTTCCCTCTTTTGTCCTTGATGAGTTCTCTCATTCCCTTGTGAGTGAATTCATCTTTTTTGGATCACTATTGGTATTCAGTTCCTTTGAACCTTTATGCGCTCTTGCCTTGCTCATTCTCCTCAGAACGCATAATAATAATAATAATGAAAAAGATAATAAAAAACTCATTAAAAGACAATAGTACCCTTTATTTTTTTAATTTTTAATTTTTTTTTTTTTTATTGTGGCAATATGTTCTCTGGGAGGAAGTCCTTAAAAGAGCTTCATTCTTTTTATCCTTTTCACTCTAGCCAGATGGATTCAACCATCTTTATAAATGAGAAACTTACAGGGATCGTTTACACTTATGATACTCATAGCATAGAACCAACCCAAAATCGGGATATCCAAATATTTATATATATATATGGAAATATATAATAATAATAATATATAATAATAATATAATAATATAATAATATATATATAAACACAGAGGAAATAACCCCCTCTCTTATATATATATATATATAATATATCATATATAATAATAATATATATATATATATATATATATAATATAATAATAATATATATAATAATATATATACTAATATATATATATAATAATAATATAATATATGTAATATGTAATAATAATATAATAATAATAATATAATAATAATGTAATAATAATAATAACTCTTTATAATATAATAATATATGTAATAATATGAAGTAATAATAATAATGTATCTGTATATGTATGTATGTATATATAATGTAATGTAATAATAATAATAATAATAATAATAATAATAATATGTAATAATAATATGTAATAATAATAATATATAATATAATAATATATAAATATATATAAATATAATGTATGTAAAATAATAATAATAATAATATATATAATAATAATAATAATAATAATAATAATAATAATAATAATAATATATAAATATAATATATGTATAATAATAATATATATAACTAATAATAATATGTATATATGCATTATATAATAATAATAATAATAATATATGTATATGTTTATAATAACAACAATATATATATATATATATATAATATGTAATAATATATATATATATCATATAACATATATACTATATATATATATATATATATATATATATATATTCTTTGTAATAATACTTTTATATATAAATATAGATATATATAATAATAATAATAATAATATAATAATAATAATAATATAATAATATAATATAATATATATATATATAATATATATAATATATATATTATATATATATATAATAATAATAATATCTTCTTCTTTATATATAATATAATAACATAATAATAATAATAATAATAATATGTATAATATATATATATATAATAATATGTAATAATAATATAATATATAATAATAATATATGTAATAATAATAATAATAATATAATAATAATAATAATAATAATAATAATAATAATAATATAATAATAATATGTAATAATAATATAATAATAATAATAATAATAATAATATATGTAATATTACAGATAATATAATAATAATATATATATAATAATAATAATAATATATATATATGTATATAGCAACAATAATATAATATATATATATAACTATATATATATACATACTGCTCTTTAATAACAATATATATATATATATATACCTATATATAACAATAATATATATATATATACATATATATATAATATATATATATAATATATATATATATATATATATATATGATATATGAATATATATATATATATATATATATATATATATATATATATATATATATATATATATATATATATATATATATATGGTAATAGTTGAGTTAAGCGGATTCTGACAAAATGCCAAATTTTTACAATAATCGTTTTTTTCTGTTTCTTTCGTCCCCATGTAAAAGGCTTTAAAAGGTGCTGCCAAACCTCTCATATATAATTTTATTGATCTACCAAATTTTTTTTCATGTTTAAATTCTGTTTATGACCCATTAAGTTTAGGTTATGATAAGTTATGTTAAGTATATACAGTAAATCTTTACATACTTAACAAAACCAATTATTGAGCTTAAAAAACATTGCATTTATATATATATATATATAAATATATATATATATATATATATATATATATATATATATAATATATATATATATATATATTATATATATATATATATATATATATATATATATATATATATATATATATATATATATATATATATATATATATATATTAGTGATGCAGGTAACATCCGCATCCGCGGAGCATCCACACATTATTAAAGATCCGCATCCGCATCCGCGCTTTGCCCTGCGGATGTTGCGCGGATATTTATTGTCGAGATTTGATAAAATAATTTTATAATAAAGATACTTAAGATAAATCTGAAAGCAAACTTTAAATGAGAGACATGGGATTCGACTTAACTGTGTAATGATGATTCCTGATCTCACAGCATGAAGTTCATAATAATTTGAGTCAACAGAGTCACATGAGATTAGTGATGACAAAAAAATCAGCGCCTCTACAGTTTCTGTCTCCGATGTAATACCATTAATCTCAACACTTAGGAAGCATTTTGAACCATCTTCAAATGAAAATGATGACGGTTTTAAAAGAATGAAAGATGTAAAAACACTAGAGCTAGAAAAACGCTTTGGTACTGTGGAAATTAATGACCTTCACACTATTGCAACTTACTTAGATCCCCGTTATAAAGGCAAGGTTTTTTGTAACACAATATTAGAACAAGTTAAATCGTCACTTTGTGTTGCAGTTGAAAAACTTCAATCCGAACAGTCTAATTATTCGAAACCCATTAAAATGAAAAAAAAAACGAAATCTACAGGACCAACACCCTCTACAAGTAAATCAATAACAGATTCACTGGACGAATTTCTACAGTACAGTAGTGATGAAGAAAAACACGCAAGAACAAAAGTGTAGTGCAAATGATTGAAAACTATCACCAAGAAAAAGGACTAAATACAAATGAGGATCCTATCAGTTAGTGGAAAGTTAATGAAAATGTTTACCCACTCTTAAGTAAACTTGCAAGGAAATACTTGGCCTGTCCTCCAACTAGTGTTCCAAGTGAGAGAGTATTTAGCAATGCTGGGCTAAGATATGATGAAAAGAGAAACAGACTCTCAGCAGCAGAAAAGGCAGAAAAATTGACGTTTCTTAAGCACAACCTTCCTATATTTGAATTTCAGTACTAGTGCAAAAAGTATTTAATCCATTGTAAAATCTCTTTCATTAAGGTCGGAGGTTGGGGAAAGAGGTTGGCGTGGTGCATTTGAGTTGGGTCCCCGTCCCGCACTCTGGTAACAATTATATTAATAGATTGTGGCTAAAACACGAAATATATTAGGCATATATATATATAACATATATATATATATATATATATATATATATATATATATATATATATATATATATATATATATATATATATATATATATATATATATATATATATATATATATATATATATATATATATCCGCATCCGTGGATATTAAAATCAAACATCCGCATCCGCATCCGCGGATGCGAAAAAATGACATCCGCTGCATCACTAATATATATATATATATATATATATATATATATATATATATAATATAATATATATATATATATATATATATATATATATATATATATATATATATATATATATATATATATATATAAATATATATATATATAATAATAATATAATAACAATACTAACAAATAAAAACATATATATATATATATATAATATATAATATATATATATATATATATACTAGATATATCTATTACGAGAATGAATGAAATTTAAAATGCGATATAGATACTGTGTTTGAAGAAAAAAAACGCGATGCACTGAAGCCGTGAAAAGTGAACCGCGATATAGCGAGGGATTACTGTATATATATATATATATATATATATATATATATATATATATATATATATATATATATATATATATATATATATATATATATATATATATTATATATATATATATATATATATATATATATATATATATATATATATATATATATATATATATATATATATAAATTAAAAATATCTTCTTTGAAATTTTGTTTTTAAATTTCAGTTATTGTTTAGTTGATTCGAAACATGAAACCTTATACTTTTCTCAATTATAATATGCTTGAGCTACTGTACTAGTTCCACGACACTAATCTCTCTAGTTTTTTTTATTTTATTAGCATATGAAGGTAGTAAGCCAGGTGGCAGTTTTCTGGATAAATCGTTTATTATGCATAAACTATATACCTTCCGGATGGCAAACTTCATTCTTATAATATTTTGGTTCCATAGTCTAAATTGACTTCTTTGACCTATGTTTAAGAACCAAAGTTCACCCTTTTGTACAAATGCAAATTTCAAATTTTCTCGATTTTTATTCCGAGTTCGGGGTTCAATTTCATACCATATAATCAGAATTTACTACTACTCTTCTGGTATACATTTAATCTTTAATCATCTTACTAGAGTTTAATTACTTTAAATTTGTTTTGTTATTTTCTTATGGAAATTAATTTTCACATGTTATGAACATATAATTTTCTTGTTTCGCCTTTGAAAATTTTATGTAAGTTTTCTCCTTTTAATCGATTTCCCTTGTTTAATATTTTATTACTTTTAAATAAAAATTATATTATACATGTTTAAAGTCATTTTTTATTATTTGTTTAAAATTAATAACTAAATTTAATTATTGAGTTTATACCAATTGGAAATTGCGTTGGCTGGTCTTTCTGTGAGTGTAAAAGCTTCGGATCTTCTCAATTCCTTTTTCCTTATTATAGTAATTCGCATGCAATATCTATCCATTTAGATTTCCCATTTGCTTTATTTTCCCAATAGAACCTGCTCTTCTAGATCTACTCTTCTGCTCTTCTAGATTCAAAGGCGATGTCGGGTAAATAATCGTTGCATTCTATTACCTCATTCTTCAAATGAAGCCTCATGGTTAGGCATAGCACTCCTCTAAAGGATTGCTTAGTCATTAGTTGGATCCCCCTTGGCTTTTTTATTGCAAGGGGGTGGAATTTGATTTAATTTCCTTTCGTGATATTTTTTTAATTCTAATGGTGAATATTGTTGTTTAAGGTCCATGTTGAGTTTATGTAGGCAATCCTTAATTTCTCCATTTTTTACAGATTAGTTGTAACCTAATTCCCTTTTTCATTTTCAGCTTATTTAGTAAAATGGCATTAGATTAAATTTTTGACAGATGGGTTTTCTCAAGTAATTCAAGAACTTCTGAAGTCTTGAAGTTTTCTGCAAAGAAATCGTCAATCTTCTATTAAGTTCGAGTTGCAAATTACTTGAGGAGAATTAGCTTTTTAGTCAGGATTTGTCAAGTTGTTCTGAACTCTGCTCCTCATGGAATTTCTATCTGGTAGTTCCAATCTAACAGTGCAAATATTGCGAGTTATACAACAATTTTCTACTAGATCATAAAAAAGGATTCTTCATTCTCTCTCTATCATCAACCCGTCAGGAAAATTTCGTTAGAAATCATGCAAGTAGTTATGATTTTAGTTTTTTTTGCTTTATCATTTATTTCCAATTGATTATTGAATCAAATATTTACACGCATACTTAGTACTCAAATTTGCCAAAAAATAACATATTATTGTTTATATGATTTTTAATAATCTTTTAAACAATACATTAAAATTTATTTTTATTAAAAATCAAATTTAAAGGAAAAAGATAAATATCTATTGAAACACAAAGTTTCCTCCATCATTAACGTACTGGTATTATTTTCATTTTTAAATCATGCGTTCACCCAATCTCCCTATTTTGTAAAATCTCCTAAAATAATTTGATATAATAAATTGGATTACATCAACTCATCCTTGAATCATCACTTAAATCTGTTTTCATACCCACCTACCGTTTATTACGCTTCCTGCTCATTTATTATTGTCTTTCTCATAATTGAATGTGTATTATTCATTATCATTTTCAAACGATTGAATAAAACTAGAGCAAATAATCCCATTGCTATTATACCCATAATTCCTAATATTAACACTCTAACTATTCAATCTCCATTGGACGTAACTAATAGACATGGATACTCTATCAATCATTACTACTTCTATCAATCGATATTTATCAACTTCGTAGATATAAAGACGTGAATACCAGTTGACTAGTTAATTAAATAACAGTGTATCAAATATATGGTGGCCAATTGAATAGTACATGCAATCCATCTTCTATCTATAATATCCCATAGCATCCATATATATTCTCTTAAACAAATTTATTACCTTACTATATGACATATTTACCTATGACTCTCCATTGCGTTCATTGACGATAATCTTCCAAAGTGGATCGACTGTTGTCCGGCTGCAAAGAGTTTTCTAGGTTAGTAATATAACTTTTAACTTTTTTGCTAATAATATTATAAAGTTTAAGGTTATAAATAATGTTCATCTAAATAAATTGATTTAATTAACTATCTTAATAGTAGGTATTATAGAGTTAATATATTTACTCACAGTATCGTTAATAGATATACTAATTAATATAAAATGACTATCGACACTTTAAATATATACGTCATGGAAAACATTATTAGCAAAACTCTCCAATGAAACCCATCAAGGCATTAACCGTCCACAGGTCTCTTAGGGAAGTGCTTATTTACTTAGCATTCTATATTAATGTTATTAAATTAAATTATTTATTTTCCTTTATTAATTTTATTTATATCAGTAGCTAGCTTATATATAATACTTAATAGATAACATAAATTCTACAAGTGATGTGATTAATACATTACAAAACATGTTCGTTATGTTTACATTATAATATTTTAATTTCTATCATTCCCAGTAACAATTTTAAGATTGATAAATTAATCTGCCATTTTAGAAAACATCACTAGAGTTATGACAAAGGTCTTTATACTAATTTCATTTCACACTTATTCTTAACTTACAAAATGTCATTTATTAAAACTGTACTGCATAAAGTGTACCTCATTTGCTTTAGCTAGAAACTTTTTGACGCAGAACTCTTCGAAATATTTCATGATAAAACAAGGTGGAATATTAATTATTTATGTATTACCTGAAAAGGATTAAAAAAAATTATCAATCAGCAGTCAAACCTATGCAGTTTCCACGAAAATCATATAAATTAGGAAATTATACTTATCTCTCTATGATAAATCAATATAATTTTGCTATTTAACCTTTCTTTATAAATTTTTTATTCAGATAATTTTTCTATCTGAAACATAACTGTTTTTTCATCATTCATTGGTAAAAAAATTTTAATACTTTTTTAATATATTTTTAATGTATATAAATTTTAATAATAATGATTAATGATATCATAATATATATAAATATATTATATATATACTATATATTAAATATATATATAATATATTAATTAATATATATATATATAATATATATATTATATATATAATATATATATATTATATATATATAAAATTAATACTAATATTATTTACATATATAACCTATTATATATAATAATTACTTTACTATTATTTATACTATATAATTATATTATAATTCATATATTATATATATAATAAATTAAATTAATTATATATATAACTATTATTAAATATATATATATTACATATATATATAATATATATTATAAATAATACTATATAATATATAATAATAATACCATATATCATATAATACCTAATAAAAATATATTCTAATTATAAATATAAATATATTAAAATACATAATAATAAATATATATATACTAATAATATACTAATAATAATATTTTGAATATAATTAACATCTTAATAAGTATATTATCTTTGCAATCCAAATATCCATAAATATATATATATATAAATTAAATTATTAAACTATATATATAATATATATAAAATATACCTATATATAATATATAATAAAAAAAATAAATATCTACAACTAAACTAAAAACTAAAATATTAATACATAAAAAAAATTAATGTAATATTAATAATTATATATAAACTATATTTAATACTATATATATATACATATAATATATATATCATATAATTATATATAAATATAAATATACTTACTAACTATTAACCATATTATATAATCATATATATATACTAATATTAATATATATATATATGTTAACTTATATATATATAAAATGGTAATATATTATGATATATAAATAAATAAATCATAATCATAACTAATAACTTAAAAAAACCCCATCCCTTATAACTTAACAATCATTAACCAAATATAATAACTACAAATAATACAATATATCTACTATATATATATATATTAATATTTTATATATATTATATATATTACTCATACTATTATATACTTATAATAATATATATTATATACTAATATAATATTATATATAATAAATAACTTATATAAAAATATCATATAATTTATATATAATATTATAAAATATCATTAATATTACATCTATACATATTAATATATATTCTATATAATATTAAATATATATATATATAATATATTAATTGATATTATGTATTTTCGATAGTATCTAAGACACTTGTGGAGATTATTTACATGAATAATCACTAATAATAAATTAACTTTAATAAAATAAGATCTATAATATATAATATATCTAGTACTATATAATAATAACTCACTAATATATATACCTCATAAATATATCACATACTCAAAATACTTAACTATAAAAAACTAAAATATACAAAACCAACAAAGTGTTGAGCAAAAAAAGTGTAGGCAAAATAAAATAAATACACATAATAAAATATAATTATATAATATTAAACAATACAAACTCCTAAATCACTAAACTATCAACCATAACACAACCAAGACAAAACACGAAACAACACCCACCTCAACAGAAAAACAGCTCTTCGCCAAAATAAAAAAAATAAGAAAAAAAATAAATATATATAAAATAAAATATAATAAAAATATATTAAAATATTAATAAATAATAAATAATATAATATATAAAATAATATAATAAATAAAAAAATACACACAACTATATCACACCAACCAAAACATCAATACGAGTATAAAATATACTATATAAAGGTAAGATAACGGATAAATAAAAAAACATAAAAAAACATAAAAAAAATAAAAAAAAATAACCTAAAAAGACAGAATTTCAAGTAAGTAATACAAACTCACGAATAATAAAATAAAAGTAAAAAAAATATAAAAACAAATAATAAAAATAATACTAAACTTATTACAATTACACAACAACCAAACCCACACGGAGTCGGTCTCTCGGCCTTCGGGAACTCGGGGTAGACTAATTCCCCCCTCCGGTGGGAGGGTCTCCGGACCCCCGCTCTTTGGTATTTGGGTTTAATTGATCGCGGGGGGGTTCCTCCGTCCCTCTCCTACGGGGTATGGAAAAACGTCCCCCTGTGTTCCTCCAGTCGGCTCGAGAGCCCCTTAACATTCCGGATGTATCCTTTACAATATAATATATACTATATATATATTATATATTAATATATATATAATATATATATTATTAATATAATATAATATATATGTCCCCTGCCCTAAAAAAAAAAAATTGCCTCAAATATTTTATTTATTTTTTTTTTTTTTTTTTTACATTTTCCTAACTAAAATTTTACAAGGACTTTCCAAAATGTATTCCTTTTCGCTGTAGCGTTTATTGTAGTTTTTTGAGATATGATTTTTTTTTTTATTTTTTTTATTTTTCTTTTTTTTTTTTTTTTTTTTTACAGTTTCCCCAATAAAATTTTGCCAGGATTCCAACAAGTGATATTCCTTTTCCCTGTAGCTATTTGTAGTTTTTTGGTATGGATCGATGATAGTTGTCGCTTTAAACCAAATCTCATTATATTAAATAATGTAAATATTATATATATATATATATATATTATATATTAATAATTAATATATATATATATAATATATATATATATTATATATTATAATTATTAATATTATATATACTTATACTTAATATAATATATTATAATATTATATATTCATT
This sequence comes from Trachelipus rathkii, assembly GCA_015478945.1. Lineage (NCBI taxonomy): Eukaryota > Metazoa > Arthropoda > Malacostraca > Isopoda > Trachelipodidae > Trachelipus > Trachelipus rathkii. The sequence continues at coordinate 43,125 of JABUQX010008793.1, forward strand.
TATTATATATATAATATATATTATATATATATATCAATATATATATATATATATATATTATCATATATATAATATATATATATTTATAATATATATATATTAATATATATTAGGGAACATTTATAAGATGTTGACTTCAGGAACGAAGGAAATTTCGATAAAAAGAAAAACAACGAATTTCGGGCCTTTCCTTTATTGCATAATTTTTCTAATTATTTTATTAGCGTTATTTGCATTTTTTTATTTTTTAAAGAAAATACAAAAGTGATCAATTATTATTATTATTAAATAAAATTATTTAATTATTAATTATTATCTTAATTTATTCATTATTATTATTATTATTATTTAATTTCTATTATTATAATTTAATAGGAATTTAACTTTTTTTATAAGTTTCTTTCATTTTAATTATTTGATTTTTACGATTATAAAAATTAATTTTGAGTATTTTTATTTTAAAAAAAAACTCCCCCCGACCGCGAGCTTGCGAGCGGGGCACCCGCTCTGCGGGGGACGGGGGGGGTAATAATATAGAGGGGGGGGGCGAAAGGCCCCATAAAATATCAAACAATAAAATATATAAAATATATCAATTATCAATTATATTATTGTTCTAAAGGTGTTTCACAATAATTTACGTATAACATTCATCAAATTTTAAACTGAAATAAATAGCCTAAACACTATTTTAAGCTTATCTTAATTTATAAAACCTTAAAATCCAAAGCAACTCTACTTGCGTTCCATTTCTTTTTTAATATTTTTGTTTATATTAATTAATATTACATTTTGAAATTATGAGTGCAATATGGAATCTCGACTCCTCAAATCATGAATATTAACGTTATATTTATTTTATTGATTTCGTTCTGGGTCAACCTATTTTTAAAGCCATATTTTATATATAAAATCTGTTCTATAACCTATTATGTTACATATTTTTCTTTTGTTCCATAATATATATACTATAATAATATATATTTAATATAATATTATATATATTATTATATATATAATATATATATATATATAATATATATATATATATAATATATATACTATATATATTATATATATATAGGATATAATAGTATATATATATATCTTATAATATAATTAATATTAATATTAATATTATATATTATATAGTATTTATATATTTATATAATTATTATTATATATATATATATAATATATATATTATGAATATATTATATATATATAATAATATAATAATAAGTATTACTATAATATATATATATTATATATATTATACATATTATATATAATATATATTATATATATTATTATATATCATGAATATTATTAATATATTAATATATATAATAATAATAATATAATAATATATACTATAGTTTATATATAATATATATATATATATATAATATAATATTTATAATATATTATAATAATTAATACTTAGAACAATACTATAATTTAATATATATATAACTATTTTTTTTTATATTTTTTTTTTTTTTTTTTTTTTTTTTTTTATAATATATATTATATATTAATTATAAGTAAATATTATTTATAATTATTATATATATAGTATATATAATTTAATATTATATTATATTATATAATGATTTTCTAATAAAAAAAAAAGGATAAATTAAAAAAAATAAGACATTTGTCAAAAGAACTAATTTTCATACAAACAATATATTTAATTATAAATCCCTTCCTCTAATGAGATACGTTTCTTCCATTTGCAATATATATTTTTACCACTATAAGGAAAACTCATATCCAAATTTGGGAAGCTAATTAAATAATTATATACTATATGAGCTTTGTAATAAAGAAATTCGGTAACAGTTAAATGCAGAGCCAGATATTTGAAAGATCTATATAATGAATAAAATTAAGTTGCAATTAACTAAAGCAAACATTGTTGAATGACTCAAAAAAGATGTTAGAACAATTATTTAATTTTATTTATTATATTTTGTGCTTGAATTGTAAAGAAAAAATATAATTGCTATCAATAATGTATGACGTGATTAATTTAGATGAAAGCAACTCAATAATTATTCTTTGTTAATTGCTATATTGTAATGATAGTAATTGTTTATGAATTTAAGAGAATTTTGATGAAAAATTTACTTGAATAATTGCCAAACATATTTTGAATATCTCAAGTCAAATTGAATAATCGTTAGTGAGCTGGCTCAAAACTTTTTAGCAAACCCATATTCTCTTACATTAGCATAAGTTAAAACTGGTTTCCGCTTCGCTTTCCGATTATAACAGACAAAAGAATTTAGCAATAGGTTCTTTTCCTTGAAAAAGTTTCATACCAATCATATAGTCAAACTTAAGCTTCTAGATCTCCTTTTTATACAATAAATATTACCACTTGTATAACACCACCTTTATGGTGCTTGCAAGGCATAAGGGACCAAGAGATTTTCAGCTTGTGCTAAAACAAGGTTTTTCACGTGATGCATTTATAATACAATGTTTCTTTTTAAGGCTCTCGTGTATGCTTAAAAATCTCAAGAAGAAAGTCATAATGCTTGACTTAGTGCATCAAATCTTCAATGGGAATTAACACAACTCCCTTAATTTTTGACTTTTAAAAAAAGTTTAATCTGAAAACAAAGATACTCTACTGATGGAATTGTTTTATGTAAGGTAGTAGCAATTTCAATAAGAAGGGCTAAGTTTGCGGGCGGGTGTTGTACGGGAAACTTGTTTTGTCCTTGAAACGTACTGAAAGATTAGCGCGATATCTTTCCTCAGTACCAAGTTTCATCCTGGTGAGTGAAGGCATGTTGCCGTGTCTCGGAGGATTTTTGATTTCTTAAAAAATGGCTGAAAAAACCGGTAAACAACCGAGTTTGTGTAAAATTTTACGTTTAAAGTTGAAATGACTTCGGATGATTTTTATGAACTTTAAAAATTTAGTTACGAAATAAATCGTCTGGCCAGTCAAATATTTTTATCTTGTTTAACAGATTCAAAGATGGCCTTTGAATCAGTAGGAGATGACCACCCGGTCCGGTAACGAACCTTCCATCTATCAATAACTAACGATAATTATGAAGTCGCGATTTAGATTGCACGTCTGACAGGATAAGAACTTAACAATTGATTGAGGATATCTGTTAATGAACTGAATTAAGTTTCTAAGCGGTTCAAATGGAAAAACTAAACTTGAAGATTTTAAAAAATGCGTCTATGTCGGCGGAATTATTCCAAATTGTTTGTCAGCCAGCAAAATACAACTGACTTGAAGTTTCCAAGACCAAATTAATCGGGGCCGAATAAAGTTACCAGATTTGTTAATTGTTTTTTTAATGGTAATTACAGTAGCGTAACGATATCATAGAGCTTTTTGGGTAATATTCAATGACCCAGAAACCATAGGCACAATCCTCGTAAGTAGAAGGGTCCAATTCGCTACGACCTAACAAAAGCGGGATACCCAAGTGGTCGAATGTTAGATGCAATGCTGTGGGTTTTTTTTATCTTTTCGGGGTATCGTGCATCACGAACATTTACCTTAGATGGCACAAAAGGTCACCAAGAATACTCATATAAAAGTGTCCTTTCAGCATTTGACGAAAGAAGTAGCGGTGAAGAAAAAGGTAATGCCATCTGGCGAGACAAATATTGGGTTCTCCAACAAGACAACGCACCGGCTCATGTGGCCTTCTCGATCACGGAATGTTTGACCAAATTCCAAATACCTGTGGTTCCGCAACCACCCTATTTCCCCTTATATAGCTCCTGTCGACTTCTTTCTGTTTCCAAAATTGAAAATTTCGCTGAAAAGAAAACGATGACTCAATCGAAAACATCCAGGCAATCCGCAGAGAAACGACATGTCTTCACTCATCAGGATACAACTCGGTACTGAGGAAAAAATATCGCGCTGATCTTTTCAGTAAGTTTCAAGGACAAAACAAGCTTCCCGTACAACACCCGTTCGCAAACCTAGCCCCTCTTATTGAGCAGTGACGTCACCCGTCTTAAAACTTTCCAATCAGAGGTATTTTCCTTCTTTTTGAAAATGAATTGCAGCGAAAATTCATTTGTATTTAGCAGACCACTATGGTAAATTTAGTGAAGTGCAAATAAAGATTGTAAAGATACGACCCCACAATTAATCATCTTAGATCCTCCATTTTAACATTCCAAGCTAAACTTTGCCTTTAGAGGTCATTAAGTGGTCCCAACTATTAACTGAAGAAAGTATTTCGGATGATGACTTATATACTAACCACCTTAAGTATAAAATTTCCAAGGATATTCCAAGCTTTGTGAAGCTAGATTAAGTTAAGATTAAGAACTTTATCGAGTTCGTATTTGGATGAAACCAATTTAAGTCACAATGTACATTATATTCCAAGTGTAAGCAGAGAAATACGCTTATCATATAAAAACTAGATGACTTACGACTCAAACTAGTAGCGTAATAATATTCACGATAGCTTCCTTATTAAACACTCGACCACTCCACCCTTCTTTAAAAAAAATCTTGCATATTTATATTGAGTAAATCTAGTATTAAAGGAAGGTATTTATTGTTCTTCTTTATCACCTGTAGGGTATTTATTCTTTATTATGCATGATATAGCTGCGTTATGCATTAAATTTGAATGATAATAAAATTTAAAACTGAGAGTCTTTTGTATGGGTGTATATGTTTTAATTATATTAATAGCTTAATCATGGGCGAGTTGTGACGAGAGTCTATCAAAAATGTAGCTTTTTTTTAGACCCTCTTGATAACACCACGCCGCATTTAGTCAGAACTTGGTTATGTCAGGTTGGATATTTGAATCCTATTTGAACATTCAATACATTAACGAACTTTACTTTTTAAACTTTGAATTCGGTTGTTTGTGATTAGAACTCCAGGTTTGAAACACTTTGTTCATTTATTTTGTCACTCTGACTAATACTTCAGAATCTTGGAGTACTCCTTCAAAGTTTGCCACTCGTAACCATTTTTGGCTAGTTATCGATGGTACATACACATTTAAGAATTGAAAATATTAGCGCAAAGTTTGTGTTCTTGATCCTTAGGTTTTGGTTTCTTTTTCACCATTTATATCCAATAACAAAACAAAAAAAAACGGCAATATATTTAATTTAACATATATTCGATTTTCTATCAAATATTCGACATGTCATCAAAACTTTCTGTTTGAGCTCACCATTCACATTCTGAGAAGTCAATTCCGATAAGATAATATCGAAATTCTACTGTTATTTTCCTAAGTGGAAGATCGATAGAGGTAGTTGTCGCAGGACCCGTCCAATCTAATGGAAACACGATAATGTTCCTACCCTGCATTCCCTTTCCGTTCCTGTTTTACTACTTAAAATGTTATAATTTTTGAAATATTTTTCCGTTGTAATGAAATGGTAAATTTTCGTGAAGTGAATTAGTAATTAATATCATTACATATATAGGTATACTCGTTTACATACTAATAGAGCACTCTCGACATTCTTTAATTCTAGAGATTGTTCGGCATCCAATAAATAGAACTTACAGTCTTGTATAGTCATCAATTATTACCTATTTCTCTACATATACAAAATTATTGTTTCTAAATGCCACTAGTTTCTACTCTCAAATGGCCTCTTTCGCCATATTTCGTAAGAATTTCAGATCTCTGTTTCCAACGCATATTTACGATTATCTTGCGGTGGTTTGTTTGGGTTTTTGCTTTAAAACAACTGAAAACATTCAATTTTTTTTCAAATAAAAAAAGTATATATAAAAGTGCTCTAAATGAAAGTCATATTATAACTAATACATGCATAATGTAGGAGCTAATTAAGCTATATAATATAGGATGCTAATAATAAGCTAATACCATACTATACTAATATATCACGATTAGTAAATAAATGGGTAGGAAACGTGTTCCAAGACTTTACGAGAGTATATGTAGTAATTTGAGAATAGCATCACAGTTAAGTTTGGGTCATATGAGAAGTTGAGCGCGTAGAGAATGGATGGGGACTGTCTGAAAGTACGAGTCGTAGAGAATCCCTCAAAGATTTAGGTACATGACTTTGAAAAATAAAAAAAAATAGTGTCCAATTGTAAACAATCAGAATGAATATAAGGAGGGTGATGCAACAGTTAGAGGCTAGAAAGATTGTCGAGAGTTAGTGAAAGTAGGAGAGTTAAGAAGTCGACAAGCCCTAAAATCCTACACTATATTCGAGAGTATTTGGAGCATACTAATATATTGTGTGGAACCACTCCCAGTTATGTGATTCATACTCTATAGAAGGGGAACTAAGCCCTTATGTTGAACAAGCAACTAGAGGTTAGAAGGAAAAGTTTCGAATGGGTTTGTGCCAGTCGCCCAATTTCTAGAACTTGCTAGCGAAAGCAATAATTGTATGAATAGTTACAGTGCTCAATACACAGTTAAATTTAGCCATTCAATCGAACCAACCATCCATTTTATAATTTGTGGTTCATTACCTTACCGCATTAAGATTCTTGGTCAGTGGAAATTTGATGGTAACAACTTATGTTCCTAAACCAAGGCTTGGAATTATAATGCAAAGATTACCTAGGCTTGAGAAGCAAGCCCTACTTCGGTACTCAAGCATTTCAAATTCTAGCCACCGTAGATCGTCTGTATTTTCGCATCCTACATTATAAATCGGACCTTCTTACTATGCTAAGTAGCTTGAGAACAGAGTTGTAGATTTTGCACAGTTATAACTATATTGTTCTGTTGTGTGTGTTTTGTATATGTTTTCATGCATGTGTGGGTATTGGTATAATTTACTTGTAATCCCACCATCCTGTTAAAACAGTGGAGCCCACCTTTATTAGTCATATCTCGAGCAAATTAAGATTTAAAAAATTTTAAGGCGAGCCACACATAGGACGACAACTACTAATTAAGCAGATTCATATTATATTATTAATTATATATATATATATATAAATTATTATATTATATATATTATATATATTATATAATATATATATATATATATATATATATATATTATATATATATATATTATATAATATATATATATATATATATAATATATTATATATATATATATATATATATAGTAAATATATTATTATATATATATATAATAATATTATAATATATATATATTTATATATATATAAATATATATTATATAATATATTATATAAATTATATTATATATATATTATATATATATATTCATATTATATAGTATATATATTAATTAGTATATATATTAATATATATATATTATAATAGGTATTAATTATATATATATAATAATATATTATATAATATATATATTCATAATTTCCTAATAACTATTTAACTTTGTAATAAAGCGTGATTAAATCCTGAATTACGGAATCCACACCTAAAAAACTGGCCAGCGGAGCAATCAACGTTGTCGCGAAAGCTATGGTTTGGGCACCGCTGCTCGGCGTAACATACTGTAATTAAATATTCCAGACAATTTGCTACTGACCCCGTCAATATTTGGTATCCGTTCAGGTAGCTGACCGAGATTCAAACTTCCTTCGCAGATCTTAACGAGAAAAAGACCCGTTAGTCCACTGGAGTCTCCATGATACTTCTCAAAGTGGTAATAAATGCAGCAATATCTTGGCTCATGATATGACAACTCTAATAGAATATTAAATGTCATTCATTACCTTGAATACCCTTAATATATGACAGGTTAATATCTGTGGAAAAGCTTCCATTAATATATATATATATATATATTATATTATATATATATATACTATATATATTTATTATATATATTATATATTATATATTATATATATATATTATATACTATATAATATATATATATTATATATATATACTAAATTATAATTATATATTAATATATATATATTTAGATAAAATTATAATTGTTATTAATATTAAAGCAATAATAAAAGAATGAAATGGCAAAATTGCGATTTATCGAAAATAGAAACAAATTCGTGTTTGGTAAATGTTCACCGAATATTTATTATTATTTTCTTACAAAACCTTATCACCAGTCTCCACTCACACCTGTCCCCCTCCCCCGCCCGACCCCTTCTCCCGCCCTTCCCTACTCGTTCGCTTATAACATGAATCTTCCGTTATTTTTCTTTATATAAAAAAAAATCAAAATAACGGACGACAAAAAAAAAACATTTTTAATTTTACTTAATTTAATGCTATAATTATATACATAAGCAATATATTTTGCAAGTTATTAATATAATCATTATTCATATATTATTTAATTATTATATTATTATATTATTATTATTATTATTCATATCAGTAACTTTCATTATTTAAAAAAATTATTATATTATTATTTTGAAGATTTTCAAGTTGTATACTAAATTTTTAACATTATTTATTATTATATTTTCATTCACATTATGAACAAATATTGTTATTTATTATTATTATTATTAATTTATTATTATTAATATTATTATATATTTTATATTATTATTATTATTTATTATTATAACCTCTTATAAGAGTTCTTAGTGTTTCTTCTCTTCTTAGCACTTAAAAGGTTCAAGAAGTTCTTGTTCTTCTCTTTTTATATATCCTACTATTAGAGTTTATACTTTCATAACGACTCCACATATATTGAGGACATTAATAATAATAATATATAATAAATATAATAATAATAATTAATTAATAATATATAATAATAAATTAAAGGTAACACTGATAAAGGTAACAATAATCAACAGGTAATCATATAATTAAATTAACTATATTAAGGCAACACTAATCAATAATTAATAATAATATTAATAATAATTACTAAAATAATAATTAATAATAATATTAGAATAAGAGGCATGAGCACCGATAATTTACCCACGCAATATCAGACATTTTTTTTCTCACCGGACCACACCTTACTGCTTTTCCAAGCCTTCTGAAAGTATTTCTTTTCTACAAAAAGTTAAATATATTTCTTAAAATATTTATTCTACATAAGTGTCAATAAAAATAACGAACTATGATTTAATCTATATAGTTACCAAGCTTACCGCTCCCATAATTTATTATTCGTGACATTTTTTCAAGGATAATTTCATTTTTAGTTCTTCCTTATTTTTGTTAACTTACAACATTCCCGTCATCGTAATAAACTAATAACAAATAAATAAATAAATTTAATAGTATTTAATAGTTAAATACTTAAGATATATTGACTTTTATTGTTATTTAAAGATGTTTTATATAATTTTACTTTCATTATTTATATTTATTACTGTTATTTTATTGTTAAGAGCAATGATTCCCAAGGCGCAATTCATAAAAATCATTTTTTCTTGTTATGATTGAAAACTTCTTTAATGTTGTTTATTCGGGATTTTTGTGGTAGGCTTTGGTGTGTGAGCTCTTCTTTATATGTTTGATATACTGTTTTACTCAGGCTATTTTTTATACTATGATAATGTACATATACTCATGTTGAGAGGTAACTTATTATGTATCCGATAATATAAGCAAGGCGTTTCACATCCACTTTCAGAACATTTGTAATCCGATAACAAAGTTACATACTCTCACCATCGGATAGGCGCGCTTCCACGAGTTTAAAGAAGCACGACTCAGCTTCAATGGCTTATAGTAAGATCATAATATAAGCTTCTTTCCCGAACTATATGGACGAAAGCAGTATCACTTAATTAGAAATGCAATTAGTTTATTTTAGACATTGTAAAAAGTTTGTGAGAAAAATATCATTCTGGTGAGAAAGAATTACTTTCCAGGAGGCTTGATAATAAAAGCTTTACATTAATATAACTATAATAAATTATTATTATAACACTGATATTGACATCGAAATAATTATAATTCAATATCACCAATTAGACCCGTATTTTCATGCTCGCCCAAGGTTCTTCTATTAAAATTATAATTAATAAAATATAATTATATCTAAATATGCCTTAATACTATACTACTTACTGTAACATACTACTACTATCTACATACTACTTACTAATACTTCTACTAAGTCCATAAATACACATACTTACTACTATTACTTAATTAATAATAAATAATAAATATTAATAAATAAATAATTATATAATTAATATATAATTATAAATAACAAAAATACTAAAAAACAAATAATAAAGTATACATAACTTACTACTAAACTTACTCTTACACTACTACAATATACTACTACTACTACAACTAACAGCTTTACTTCTTACTACTACTATAACATAAAGTATATAAAATAAAATAACTTACTACATAATCTGACTTACTACTATATATTACTACTACTACTACATAATACTTAAATAATAAAATATAATAATAATTATATAAATAATTATATGAGAATTTAATATATAATATATTAATAATTACACTAGTGAAATAATAATTATAAGTTAATGATAATAATAATAATATATATAATAAATTATATAATTATAATAAAATTAACTACATCAATTCAACTCAATAATAATATAATAATAATAATAATAATAACATAATATATAATAATAATTAAATTATCTAATAAAATCATTAATTTAATAATATAATAAAATAGCAAAATCTACTTTAATAATACACTAATACATAAAGTTACAAACTTACTACATTTATCTAATCTACTAACTAGTATAATATAAAATAAATTCAACTTACTATCTACTGCTAGCTACTTACTACTGCATATCTTAACTACTTATCTAATAAATATCATAATAAATTTAATAATAATAATTAATTATAATATAATATAATATATTATAACATAATATAATTATAATAATAATAATATATAATTAATATTAATAATATTAATAATAATATAATATTAATATATAATATATATAATTAACTCACACTAATTATAATATATAATATATAAATTGTGTAATTATATAATAATAATAATAATAAAGTAGTTTTAACCATTTATTTTCTTAATATTTAATTTTCTTACATTTCTTATTCGATAAAATTTTGAAAATTTATGAAAAGAATATCTGTGAAAGGCATAATCGCATGATTAATGGAGATGAAATTTGAGATCTGTAGGTGAATTATATAAGAAGATATATGAAATATAGAATATAAAAAAAAATGTGGAATCTTTGAGAAGCGTAAGGAGGATAAATATATTATATGATCTCACACATGTGTATAGTGCTCAAACTTCTTATTAAAGTCGACATTTTTGAGTGATAAGTTTTTAGTATTTGTAAGTCTATTTAAGAATAAACTTCATATCCAATAACTGATAAATGACAGAGAAATTGGAATGAATTTTTTGAGTTTAATATAGTATAATTATTAATATACTTTAGATCTAAAGATGGAAATAATCATTTAATTGCTATGTTTAAATAGAGAAAATTACAAGTCCTATATATAGTCAATCATATTATGACATTTTTAATATAATATATAATACTTAAATAATAATATTAATACATAAAAAAGGAATAGAAACATATAAGAGATCATATAATAAGAATAAATATCTTTAAATAAAAATATATATAGATTTTTTAAAATATACAAATTTGAAATATAATATATTTATAATAGATGATAAATATAAGCAAGTCCTATATGAAGTAATATATTAATTATATTATAATCATTTATATATTATTTATATATATTATTATCTACATGAAATAGTATATATATATATTATATGTCTAACTCTACAATTATAGGGATATATATATAATTATAATACTACTCGAAATTATATTATATATTATTATTATATATCATCTATATTATACTTTATATATATATATTTATTCATAAGATATTATAATAAATATTATTAATATATATTTATATATATATTATAATTTATAATAATATTTCTACTACTATAATTAATTTCCATTATAAATATAAATATCAAAATTTTAGATATACTTTGTTCTATATTATATATTAATTTATATATTATATTATATTATATAATATTATAATATATATATATAATATATTATATTTACTTATATTAAATTAATATATACATTTTGTAATAATTTTATTGGTAAAATATATATTTATTATATTATAATTTATAAATATAATATTTATAATATAATTATCTTATATTTCCATATAATTTAGATACTTATAAAGTTTAAAATTATACTTTTAAAATACTTAGAACAAGTAAATATTTATAATATTTATATACATTTAAAACTCGACTATAATACTTCATCTTAAGTTTAAATTTATTTATATATAATATATAACTATATTAATATATATTAATTATTATATTATATATATTTATATTACTATAATACTTATTAATTTAGATATTATTATATACTTCTATTATATATATATGTATTTGCATATAATAAAATTTTATAGAAATTGTTTTTTTTTCTTAACATAATTTTTAATATTTCTAATTAAGTGTACCTAATTAAGAATATAATAATTTTGATAGTAAGATATAAAACATATTAATTAATTTCGATTCTTTTATATAATTTATATACTATAGGTATATTATAGATTAATTTATATATAACTTACTATACTAATATAAATATTTTATATATTATATTATATAATCATTTATTTAATATTATTATCTACTGCATGATTCTGTAGTTGTTACTTATATTATAATCTGCTTATTATTTATTATAATAGGCTGAAATCAATTGAGGATTTATCTATCATGAGGCGGGACCTTTCCGAATTGAGTTTCTAGGTTATTTAAATATCATTATTCATCATTTATTTATTCTAAATTAGTTTTAGCCTTAAATAAATTATTAGTTAGTTTACACTTCTTAATATATAATTATATAAGTGAGTGACTGACCATCAACTAAACCCACCAATATCTTAGTTCCCAAAATAATAGTAAAACCTCTCATAATGATGAGTAAATGAATGCTCCTTAATTAAACCACCCAAGTTAGTCAGTAAGTATCTAACCTATTCAATCATCCATTCTGAATGTTGCACAGTGAGTAAGTCACACAATGTAGTCTCAACAACCTCCTGCGGCAAACTAAGTTCTCCAAAAAAAATTAATTTATCTAGTGTGTAATTAAATGAATGTTTCTCTTATATCTAAGGATGGAGTAGTAGTTAATGGACTTTCTTTCAAAGTTTATTTAGTTAAAATAAAGTTCTTATTCGATTTACTTCGTGGTCTCCCTGGTCTTACCGGTGCTTATGGGATCGTACAGATATATAGTAAATTTGATTAGTAGGTTGCTACATACTTCATAGCATATATATTGAGCATTATTCCTTTTATGATTATAATATTTTGTAAATTTTTAACTTTTTAAATTTATATTCATTATTCTAAGAAAGTTCCCTTTATCTAGCCATGAAAATTATATATTTTCCAACACTTCCTAGACCTCATAGTTTCATAAGTTGTTTAAACTTATTCTCTCCTGAATCATAAAGAGAGTAGTAATCAATCTCACTCAATTTCCATCTTTGAAGACGGAAATCATCTCTGTTCTACGTTACAAGATTTATATCTTCCATATATACTCTATGTATTTTGTCTAAAATTAAGTAAGACCAGGAGGCCTGATATCTCCTAAATCAACGTTGTGCACATATTTACATCTATAACACTAGAGGTTAACAGTTAGGTCTATAAGCTTCTTAAATCATATAGTCATTATCTATTATACAGTTTACTTGAACAACCTTACGCTATGCTCTCATTGTAGATAAATATAGACATTTCTGATATATCTGTATAAATTGATTAATTAATATTTATTATATATTATAATTATTATTAATTTATTATTATTTTTTTATATTAATTTTATTATTTATTCATTATTATTTATTTATATTTATAATATATATATTATTATTATTATTATATTAATTATATTTATTATTTATTTATTATTAATTTTAATATTTATTTAATTTAATTATATTAATTTTATTATTTAATATTATTTATATCATTATATATTTATATTATTTATAGATATATATAATAATTGATTATAATAAATTTTAACTACTAATTAAATTTGTATTAATTATATTTTTCACCCCTATGCTCATCACATAGGCTAAGAAATTCTACTATTAATATAGTTCATAGAGCTCCTAGGATAAAGCAAAATCGTTCATTCACCAAAGAATAATTATACATTTAAACTTATTCGTGTGATCTTTTACACGTTCAATATATTATTTATATTGATAAATTTATAAATATATTCTATTTATTTATATAATAATAATTATAATAATTTAATTTCTAATATTTAATTTTATATTATATCATATAATATATATTATTTATTAAATTATATATAATTATTATTATATTAACTATATTATAATATCTATTTATAATTATATACTTCATTTCATATTCATTGTTGTTTACATTCATGTGGATATACTTATTACCAATATAGTTATTATGTTTCATATATTTATATAATTGTGTGGTTCATAAATTTTACTATATTTATTTAGAATTTGTTTACTTAATATATTAAAAAAATTACTCATTTCATATTGTGACAGAAATTAATATATTTTTGCAATTTAATTGTGTATTTATTATAATTTCTTATTGTACAGTTTATGATATCACTTTGAAAATACAAACTAGTAATAACCATCATCAATTTTTATAAAACAAAAAACAATATAAAAAAAACCACTAAAATTTCTCTCTTTATATATAATAATAATCTGATATGATTTTTTATTTAAAGAAAGAAATTTACCCGCTCAAAAAAATAAAATAACTACAGATTTGTGCCATATAAGTGATTTGATTTATTTTTTTTCTTGCCAACGTTCTGTATTTGACTGAATATTCTCTCTCATCATTTTCATGAAACTTAATAAGAAATGCTTATAAAATTACTCTGAAAAGATAAGGTTAGTTCATTATGAGAAATCGTAATTTAATATAAAAATCCTTCCTGATGAAACTGTTCATATTAGTCTCTGACTATAATATATTAATTAATTTATTAAATCTTCATCATTATTAAGAACATATTAAATTAATAGAATAAACTAGTCACATATGAATCAAACAGGGATAAAACCAAATTTGGCAAAGATTCACTAGTGTCTGGAAATAATAATAAAAATTAAAAGAAGCAACTGTAGCAACTATAAAACGATGAAAAATAATAAGATTTACTTTTAATGATATTTATAAAAATAATTATAATTAGTGAAGAACTCATAACTTATTTCAGGTGTAATTTATCGATGTTTTATTTTACGTTTTCTTTCATTAAATACTATTCAAATCATTCCAATATAAGTTTACTCATGTGAAAACGCTTGATCAGCTATATCTTTGATAATTTCACTCTCATAGACAAATGTTATAAAAATGAAATTTTGCCAGGCATTCTTATATTAATTATCTTTCAGTATGCCATTTTCATAAGGATTGTTTTACTTTTCTTTGCATTCTATGTCTTTTTCAAATCATTTTGTGATTCACTACTTTCACGTAAAATTCTCAATGAAAAATCAAACGAATGGTAATATATATGTCATATAATAACAAAGATATAATCCGTAATCGATCCATTGTTACAGTTTCAAATTGAATCTCCAATGTAAGGGTCTTTGAATTAAATGTATGCTTCATTAAACTTTTTTATTTATTAATAATTTTTGCCCATACATGGTTATAAGTGTGTTGCTGAATATCCTCTTTGCAATTGTTATTAGTTCAATGTCTTCATCACAATTTGTTTCTTAGGTTCATTCTCTAGGGCCAGCCTCATACTATCCCTAATCTCCCTTCATAAGTTTTATTTCCCATTTTATGTTTATCTCATCTAATAGTTATATTTACATTATCACATATTTCTAAGAGTGGAATCGTTACTAGAATTCTTTTCGCAATATATCTCTTTCTCATCTTCGTACAGAATACTATATTACCTTTTTTGAAGCCCACTCCCTCCCACCGTCTCCTTCTTCATCGTAAAATTTTTTTTATCTCCTTTGCGATTCTTTCATCCTCTTCAATATAACAATCCTTTTGACTTTTACAAACACCTGTTATATATCTAACTTCATTACCCTCTCTAACCTCTTTTCTTTCTATATTATAAGCACTTTTTGATTTCTAGATCCAGTCTCTCTTTTTCATCACTAAAACATAAATTTTTTAATCAATTTTAATGGTATTTTGCTAAAGCTTTTTACAAGTACTCATCTAGTAAGTAACTCCAATTTACTAGTAAATATTCGCATTGGCGAATGTAAATAGCTACATCTCCTATATCTATTTATTATAATCAAGACTAAAAGATCACTAGGAAATCAAAAACCACTTTTATATCATAAAATATGAAATACTTCAACCCTCTTCGATACACTACAGTCCTGGTATTTCAATAAACTTTATCTATTCAAAACGATAACACAACTTCAAATGTTAAACAATTCTGCTCTTTCATCCCTGAAGAGGATACAACACAAGTATCGTAATTGAAAGCTCACACTTACCACAGTTACCATCCCTCACAGCCTTCAGTAAATTTTTAATTAACAAAAATATCAGCATATATGTTCATTAAAAAGGTGTGAGTACTGGGAATCAGAACTACCACTTAATATTCATAAATTTATGTATGAAAAAAAAATGTTAATCTACATTCAAACCAATTTTGCAAAGTTTTGTAACATTTGTAAAATATCAATAAATAATAAAAAAAAAAAACTAAGTGATCAACAAAGGCCTAAATGACCCATCAACTCAGCTGCTTCCTAAGATTACACGTATTACTTCTCCAAAAGTGACCACAATTTGCTCTTTTTTTCCGTTTTTCTATTATTTTTCTATCAGAATTTCAATTCTGGAGAAGAAAATGGGAGAAAGACGGGAAATATTTTGGTTGGTGGCCATTATCAAAATATTATGGAAGGCTTACTGTCCACATTGATAACCGCTGTTGAAGTAATCATTGCATTTATAATAAAAATAATAATAATAATAATAATTAATATAATATATAATAATAATAAATTGAGTATAAGTAAAATTTTAACAAATAATTAATATTTTATCTTAAATAATAATAATAATAATAATAATAATAATAATAATAATAATAATAATAATAATAATAATAATAATAATAATAATAATAATATCTTAAAACTATAATAAAAAACAAAGGGTAATAATAATAATATAATAATAATAATAATAATAATAATATAATAATAATAATAATAATAATAATAATAATAATAATAATAATTTAAAACTATTATAGTAAATATTAAAATATTTAAAAAAATATATAATAAAAATATTTTTACATGATAATTGCAATTGTAGAAAATATTAAAATACAGTGTATTTAAATAATATATAATAATATAATAATAATCATAGTACATAATAATATATAATAATACATAATAAATAATATAATAATATAATAATAAATGAAAATAATTAATTCTTCAATAATCAAATAATATAATGGTATAATTAATCAATAATAATAATAAAATATTAACTAAATAATATAATATAATTAATAATAATCAAATTATTAATGCAAAAAAAAACTTAAATAAAAAACAAGTTCTTGTAAGTATAAAATAATAATAATAATAAAAATAATAATAATAATAATAATAATAATAATAATAATAATAATAATAATAATAATAATAATAATAATAATAACTCCAGCTAGAAATAAAAATAGTTAATAAATTTTAAGAAAACATTCTATAGGAAGGTGAAAAAAAAAGGTACAATAAAAATATTTCTGATCGATAGATATATCGATATCCATGCAAAGTACTTTGATGTGATACCGTACTATATATACTGTAAAAAAAATTATAAAGAACTCTATATTGTACAAACTACCAATCAAGTAAGGCTCCATAATGTGTGATACAAAATAACAGGATTTAAATTTAAAATAAAAAATAAAAAATAAAGTGAAAAAGAAAACGAACATGAATCAACATGAAATCATAACAAAAAAAAGAAAAAAAAATGGTGGAAAGGAGATGGAAAAATTTGGGATTTACAATGTGAAGGTTCAAAACTAACATGAATGAAATTATAAGACAAAAGGGAAATCATGTAATAATAAATTAGGGATTTAAGAAGAATATCAAGAACATGCCACCAATGCTTAAAAGAAACAATAACAAAAACACAAATAAAGAAAATCATAACAAGGATGCGATGTAAGGCAAAAACCTACATTTTATGAAGAAATACAAAGCGGCCACGACTCCTCCTAGGATGAGAATACACGCTACGATGGATAAAAACACTTTGCAGCAAGTAGATTGGAGGCAGCATCGTTGGTCATCAGACTCCAGTTCCAGCTCAGCCCTGGAGTCCCTTCTGCTTCTACTAAGAGTGCTACTGTAAGCGTGTAAACTACAAGGAGTTGTGCTATAAGCCGAATCAAGTCCTGTCGTAGAAACGGCTGATCCATTTCTTCTTCTATCCATATAAATCGGTGAATCGAGTTTTTGTAAAGATCCACGCAATCTGGCAGCTGTGGTATCCAAAGATTCCAGTCGCTGTAAAAGTTGCAACGGTTCAGGAGCCCTTTCCATCGCCGCTCGCGAAAGTGATCTACGTAGATCCTGCTGTGATCGAAGAATATCTTCTTTGTATCGGTTTCTAACATGAGATCTACTACTTGCTCCGGATCCACATCTCGCCAGAGTAGCTGACCTTGATTGGCGACAAGGCTCACTTTCATAATCATTTTGAGAGGATGGCGAAGCAGCGTCTGAAGGATGCAAAGTATAACGGGAAGACGAGTACCTGCGCCGTTCACAGCAACAGTTTCAGGGGTGGCGAGGGCGTAACACCCACAACTTGAAGGGAGTGGATCCGTATAGCGCATATACATCACTCATTCTCTCTCCAGAGGCCACTCAAAAGGATTCCCTCGGCAGCTATCCCCCCAGTCGTCAATCCAAAGCATTCATCCCCTTTAGGCCTACGAAGTCTCTCAATAATGTAGCTCCTCCTCCATTCGAAAAGTATGGATTACCATCCAATCCACGCTTTTATATATTTATAGATAATACTGGGCTATATCGACTCTAAGGTGTTGGCCTTAATTATTTTTTTATTTTATAGATTTATATTTGGTGAGTATACTATGCGATCACTACGCGGTCCATGGAGTGTCGTAACGCATTTGTAAAATTTCATCATTCCAATGTAACAACTACTCTCATTATATAGTATCATATTTATGTCATTTATATAGAACAATTTCTATGGACGTTTTTATTATAAGTGTATTAGTAGTTAATCTCTGCTCTATT
>JABUQX010008793.1:70000-82500 GCA_015478945.1 Trachelipus rathkii
GGCCAATAATAGAGTATTCTGCACAATGTTTGGGCCCTTTTTTTAAAGAAAGACTTAGATATGCTCGAGAGAGTGCAACGTAGAGCAACAAGGATGGATTTCTGGGTTTGAGGGAAAGAGCTATGAGGAGAGGCTGAAGGAGTTAGGAATGTTTTCAGTTAGAAGGCGATTTCTCAGAGGGACATGATACAATTCGGAGACAATAATTCTTCATAGCCAGCTACGCGACGGGAGACCAGGGGGCATTACAAGAAAATTAGAAGGGAAAGCATTGCCATCTTGATATAAGAAAGCATTTCTTTCAGCAAAAAAAGAGCTGTTAAATTTTGGAATCGTTTGCCACAGGAGGTGTATATATTATATATATATATATATTATATTATTATATATATATTTATATTATATATATATAATATATATATATATATATATATTATATTATATATATATTATATATATAATATATATATATATATATATAAAATATGTCGAATACGGAACGGAACTGGAGCGATGACGTAGTTTTATAATTTAGGGGTGTTTCCTATGATTATATATATATATATATATATATATATATATATATATATTATATATATAATATATATATATATATATATATATATTATATATATTATATATATATATATATATATATATATATATATATATATATATATAGTTTATATATATATTTATATATTATATATAATATATATATATACTATATATAAATATATTATTTATATATATATATATATATATATATTATATATATATATATATATTTTATATATACCTATATATATATAAATATAAATATAAATTATATTTATAATAATATATATAATATAATATATATATATATATATATATATAATATATATACTAATATTATAATATATATAATATATATATATATATATAATATTTTAGTTATATATTATATATATATATATATATTATATATATATACATATATATTTCTTTCTTTCTTCAATTACATTTTTTTAATTTATTATTATTATAGCAACAACTGTTAAATATTTAATATGATATAATCAACAGCATCTTTTCCATTTTTTTTTAATGTGGTCTCAAAGGCGTCTGCTAATTATTTTTTCCTAATATAGAAAAGGCATCTTATAAATATTTATTTAGATTCTGCCAACTACACCTGCTACGGTTTTCCAATATAGCAAGACATTCATATAGTAACTTTACTTTAATGTAACTAACAATATCTGGTCATTTTTTTTATTTGGAAAGTAACTAAGATTTGACCAAAATTGCCTTTTTATGTTAGCCAACAATCATCTGCCAGTTTTTTTTTTGAAATATGAGATAACCAGAACTAAACTGCATTTGATAAATTTTCTTACTAGTCAAAAAAAACAGAATCTGCTAAATGGTTTCCTAATATAGCATAATAAGAATCTGTTTTAAAAGATTAATATAGCCCCCTCCCCTGTGGTTGCTAAATGTTTTCTCGGTTTCACAATGTAACAGATTTTGATAGTCTACACCCAAAAAAAAATGGTGGGGTTTGGGTTTTTCCCCCCCACCCCCCCCCCCAAAATTCTTTTTTTTTTAAAAAATTTAGTTTTTGGGGCGGCCCCCCCCCCCCCACACCCCCCAAGGAATAAAAAATAGATTCCATGCTCCCCTTTATTCTTCACACACAAATATTATTTTATTTTTCGTTGAAATTTTTTGAAACACTGTGATAAAAAAATTACAAATGAAATTTAAAGGTTTTCCTTTACGCTTGTTCGCGCACCACCTGGTATTCGAGACGCACCCTAAGCCCAGTTTTGAAAACCCACTGGTCTACAGAATTATCTTATCGTAATAGATTGTTTAAGATCGTTTTTTTTGCAAAAGCCGTCATATATAATGTTTTTCAAATGACTTTTTCCGATGTCCTACGAACTGTGTACGCATTGTTTCCACAAATAAATGCTAAAGGGGACAGTAATTTAATTGATTATGTCGTCCATTAATCAATTAATTTTACTGTCCCCTTTTAGCTTATATTTGTTTGTATACCATGATAGATCAGAAGTTGGAGTGAATATCTTTGAAAAGCCGAGAACTGGAGATAGACCCCAGAATATTTTTTCTTTCGCTGCCAAAAACACCTGGACTTATAGACTGAAATACAAAGTTATGAAGCAAAATTTCAAGTTTTTTTTCAAAAACCACGAGTTTTGAAAAAGTTGGGATATGTCGTAAGGGATCATACACACTAACTGTTAAGCAATTAGACTTAGAGACAGAAGAAAATAGTTGTCTTTAAAATTAATTACAAGAGGGGGTAGAAAAAGAGAGCATAATGTTAAATAGTTAGTGACAAACTAGTAACTGTGAAGAAAAAGTATCAGCTTTTAACAGTAAAATGTACTAATTTCATCTTTCTATCCATTACATTTATTTTCTTATCTTTCATAATATCAAACATCCTCTCCATGTATTGCCACATTTATCACAAGCACAAACAATATTTAAAAAGTTGTTGCGCGTCAAGTTCTTTTTCATTTCCCATTTCTAAACCGAAAGCTAACAAGTTTCCAGAGGCTCATATTCAAATTGTCAAGCATCAATTTTACATTATAAAACATTCTGCTTGTCGGGCTTCTTTTAAACTGAATGAACTTGTTGCGAAGGACGCGGAATTGGACATTTATACTATATATATATATAATATATAATATTATATATTATATATATATATAGATATATATATATATATAGTTTATATATATATATATATAATATATATTAGTATAATATATATATATATATATATATATATATATATATATATATATATATATATATATATATATATATATATAGGGGAGAGAAGTAGCGCTCTCGAAAGAGCGACGAGGTTACCAAAGCTACGTGGGCATTCATGAGAGTGATTGGGGTACATATCAACATTCTTTTTACATGGAGTAGACTTTCCTTTATTCACACACCATAAAACACTATTTCAGACAACACTTTTTTTTAAAAAAAAATAGATATCGCAACAACTTCACAATTATTCAATTATTCTAGGAGAAGTCTAGAGGGTCGGCTTCCAAAAATAGTGTCTTCATCCACCCCTCATTCGCCCCTCCTATATCGCCACTTGGAAGCTGACCGCCTTCAGATAAGTAGAAGAAAATATATAAATTTTTCACTTTTCCAAAAATTCAAACGTTTGAAAAAGTGAAATATTGAGATTTTTTTTTTACTTGTCCGATCAACATCAAATTTTCAGGGCTTATATAGTCGGGCGAGATGCATCTTTTTTACATAGATAACTTTTTGTATACTCAAAAGAAAATTTTTTAAAAATTTCCAATTTTTTTTTTTGGAAAATTTGTTCCAAGAACAAATCCAAAACTAATGCATATATAAAAAAATTATATAAGTAAAAAATGTGCATCTCTCCCGACTACATAAGCCCTGAAAATTTCATTCACTTCGCCGAACAGAAAAAAAATTATCGCAATTTTTAATTTAAAATCCCAAAAAAGTGGGTCTTGAAATTGGACAACGCTGAGCACAAAACTCAAAAAATCAAAAAGGTACTTCATGACTTTTGCAGATAATGGACCCATCTATGCATATTTCAAGTTTGAAGTCATTTCGAAAAAATTTTGGGAGTTGATTTGAAAAATGTCAAAAACATGGGGTTTGAAAAATTGAAAATTCGGAAAGAATGACTATAGACACAGAAAAACACTCTAAAAGAACGTTTTAGAGGGCAAAAATAAGTTACAGTTTGGTGTTTATAGGATCAAAATCGGCTGAAAATTCCAAATTTTATGTACATTTTTAGGGGGGGGGGGGAAATTGGGCTTAGCGTGAACCGAATATTGGATCCTGTCCTTATGAAGAACTTATTCAGATTATGGCAAATACGGTCATCAATGCAATAGAGAAAGAAGTGAAAGTTTCCAAATATTTCTCAATTATAGTCGATTCCACACCTGATATAACTCATAAGGATCAGTTAAGTTTTATTATCAGATTTGTAAACAAAGAAGGTTTTCCCGAAGAACGATTTTTAGTATTCTTGAAAAATACTGGTCATACCGATAAGGAACTAGCTGATGAAGTGATAAATTTTCTCTCTGCAAAAGGATGAGATATAAATAATTGTCGAGGACAAACCTATGACAATGCTGCTAATATTTTGGGGATATATTCCGGCCTGCAAGAGATCAATCCACTAGCATTTTTCATACCATTCTCGGCCCATTCCTTAATTTAGTGGGATCTGGCGCTTCAATGTGTTGAAGGCTAGTTGTATCATATTTTGAAGAACTACAGCATCATTACAATTTTTCTTCAGACTCTACGCGTTGGTGGAGCACTTTAACGTTTTATCTCAAATCCGGTAAATTTTCTCTAAAAACACTCTGTGGAACTAGATGGTCAGCTCGGGGAGAAGCTTGTAAAAGGCTAAATTGTAATTTGAAGACCATTTTTAAGGCCCTGAAACATATAAATGAAGATGTGAATGAGAAGTTAGTAACTAGAGTAGAAGCAAGTTGAATTTTGAAAAAATTAAATTCTTATGAGGTAACTTTCATGATTTCAGTATGGTGATCCATTCTTGACAGGTTAGATACCGTAAGTGAAAAGTTACATGGTGAGATGGGCGTAGGAACTGTAGTTAACTTGTATAATTTTCTCAACACCATTTTATCCGAAATGAAAATATCATTTAATGTTTTTGAAACACTAGAAAATAAAACCTTGAAATCCTGCAACAAGTAGGAATTGAAGAAAATAAAAGAATTTAAAAAAAAAACATGAGAAAGTTTGATGAATTTGATGAGTGAGATTGAGGTTGAAAGTAATTCAAACACCTTTCTTCAGAATAGTTACATGAATATATTAGACACATTATCAGCTGAGTTAAAAAGATGAAATTCTGTGTAGGCCCTATACCTAATTCTCTGATTTCTTTATATTTATTTAATTCTTGTCAAACCTTACGGAGATCGAAGCAGAAGAAATTCATAAATCAGATAAATTACTGCAGCGTATATATCCGTCAATTTAGAGAAACTTTGGCACAAAATGCATTCATCTGAAAAGTTTTCTTTAAGAAGAAGGATATTCGAATTTATCTCTCTCAAATTTAAATTTTATCCGCTGAAAATCTCCTTGATATTTATCCCAATGTTAGCAATGTTTTAAGACCGTATTTATGCATTCCTGCCATAAACTGCTCAACTGAAAGATCATTTTCGGCACTTAGAAGAGTAAAATATTATTTACGCTCATCGGCGTGCGAACTACCTTTGATGTATCTGCCTACCCCATCAAAGATATAATACGACTGTAAATCAGATTTTATTGAAGAGGTTGTGACAAATTTGCAAGCCATTAATTTATATATATATATATATATATATATATATATATATATATAATATATATATATATATATATATATATATATATATATATATAACTGCTATATATATATATATATATATATTGGGCAATAAAGGGACTGCGTAAGACTTACTGGGCCCAGGGTTCGCAGAAGTTAAAAACAGGCCCTGTATATATATATAATATATATATATATATATATATAACACTTAACATAACTATATATAGCAGCCAACCTTATATATAGCAACCTTAATAACTTAATATGTAACAACATATAATATCTTTGCCTTAACCACTATATATATATGTATATATATATTAGTGTTACCAGCAGATGTCATTTTTCGCATCCGCGGATGCGGGTGCGGGTGTTTGATATGTAGCAATATATATATATATATATATATATATATATATATATATATATATATATATATATATATATATATATATATATATATATATATATATATATATTGATTTTCCATCAATGAGAAGCGAAACGCAGCTCAGAATTCATTTTTTATTTCTTGCTTAGTAGAAACTGAACTGGTTCTAATGATAAAAAAAATATATACATTACATAAATACAAATATATAAAAATACAAATACTAAATGCTAAAAAATAAACATAGTAATTATACATAATTATCCATTGGTTGCATTGAAAAATAGATATTTAATAAAAATATTTTTTGGACTTTATTATTTTTGTATCAGTTCCACATTCTTAAAACCCCTTTTTGTTACTTTCTTCAGGCTTTTACCACACAGTCCAAAACACCCCATATTAATACCTAGTAAAAATAACTACTAAATTACTGATATTTAGTTTCAATGGCTGAGATTAGGGTGGATGGCTTTGATATTATTTAATTGTAGGACTGCTGCCATGGGCGTCCGCACATAGGGGCAAGGAGGGGCACTTGCCACCCCCTGGAATTCGGGATCTAAATTTTTTTAAATGAAAATATATATATATATATATATATATATATATATAATATATATATATATATATATATATATATATATATATATAACTATCTTTTAATATAATTTCTTATAATATATATATATATATATATATATATATATATATATATATATATATATATATATATATATATATATATATATATATATATATATATATATATATATATATACAGGGTGTATCGTTAATATTGCGAAAAAAATCAGTATGATATTCCTTGCATAAATATAAGATATGTGTCAATAAACATTTCACCGAAAACGCCTCGTTTCCAAGATACAAGTGATGAAACTTATGTGGGACATATCTGATATATTTCATTGCCCGTCCTCCACATCTCATCCTTTAATAATAAGCACAAATATACCGTAGGAAACTACCTACCTGTTATTTACTAGTTTCGTGTCTCGCTTCATTTATTTATACATATACTAGTCCGTGTCGCGCCAAGTTCTGTGTTCAAGTGTTTCTCATATTTTCAAAATGAATTACACAAATAGTGAAATGTGCGATATGCATTTTGTTTACGGTCGTACGAACGGTAATTCATTAGCAGCCATGCGTCTCTATGAAGAAATGTACCCTAATCGTGTCATCCCGCATCATACTATTATGTTTGCACGTCTCCATCAACGTCTTAGAGAAACAGGAAGTTTTAAAAACTTACTAATGGAAACGGGCGACCTCGCACAGTATCAACTCCAGATCTCGAAGAACAGGTTCTCCAAGAACTTGAATACAGTCCTACAGCAAGTACCAGAAAGATTGCTGCAACACTACATGTAAGTCATTCGACAGTTTCAGGGTATTGAAAAATCAATTTCTGTACCCTTATCATCAACGAGTGCAGGCACTTGTACCAACAGATTTTCCTTCAAGAGTAGCTTTGTGTCGATGGATGCAACAGAAAATTGCAGGCAATCCTCACCATTTAGCAGAAATTGTTCACCGATGAGGCAAATTTTCCAGAGACGCCATATCGAACTTCCCCAACAACAATCACATATGGGCTGATGAGAACCCACATGCAATAGTTGAAAGCCGCCATCAACACTAGTTTTCATTGAATGTATGGTTTGGAATTGTTGGCGACCATTTGATAGGTCCATTATTTTTACCAGGGAGGCTTACTGGAGACGTTTATCACCAATTTCTTGAACATGACTTGCCTACACTACTGAAAGACGTCCCATTACAATTAAGATCGAAAATGTATTTCGCATGCCAACGGTTCTACAGCTCATTTCAGTTTAGTTGCTCAACTATTTGAACACTGTATATCCCACGCCGTTGCGCCAGTCGAGGAGGAAGTACAGAAACTTGGCCTTCATACTCCACGGTTTCCAATTTAAATGCATTAGTTTCTTCTTGTGAATTGGGGTCACCTGAACATTAGTTTTATGGCAACAGTTAAAGTCCCGAAAAATTAAGAGGCTCACATAATAATAGCATTTTGTGACACAATTCGGCACACACACTGTATATTTTAACGTGTCCGACAATCAATTCGTCGCAGAATAGAGGCCTGTATTGCCGCTGGGGGTGCTCATTTTCAACATTTGTTATAACCTTGGTGCACCACCATTACTTCGTACTATTTCTGTTGTATACTATTTTCTTCTTGCAATAATGTATGTATTCTTGCTTAATTAAATAAATTAATTGAATGAATTTGTTAATCACCTTTCCAAATTTAGTTTACTGTTTATCGTAACTTAATGTTTAAATAGGTTTTATCACCTTGTATCTTGGAAACGAGGCGTTTTCGGTGAAATGTTTATTGACACATTATCTCTTATGGCCCCAACTTTAAAGAGCCATATCTTATTCTAAATTTTACGAAATAGTAATGATACACCCATGTATATATGTATATATATATATATGTATATATATATATATATATATATATTAGCCTTAATATATGTAATATAATATACATATATATATGTAATAACAATATATATATAACTATAGCATATATATATAATATATATATTATTATAATATATATATGTATATGTATATATATATATATATAACTAATATAATAACCAATATATATATGCTGTAATAATATGTAATATAATAACATAATAATATATACCTATACTACTCTGCCTATGCCAACTTAGCATATGCAACCAACAACAACCACGTAACATAACCCAGCAGCCATGGCAACAACCATACATATACCTTATATATTTATACTATATATATACTTAATAATAATATATGTATATATATATATATATATTCATATATATATATATATACTATATACCTTCAAAGATTCTCCCCCACCCAAAAATTCTTTCGTGCACACGCCCGTGACTGCTGCTTTATTGTAATAAGTTTAACTGGAAGATATTTCTAATTATATAGCTGGCTTTAATTTCTTCTGGATGAATTTTAGCTTTTGTAGAGTTTTCTTGATGTTCTAAAGATTCTTCTATAGCTCCTTATTAATATACTTGATGATTGAAGAATTTAGTCAATTGCTAGTTATTCCACCTTAATAGTTTCTTCTTTGTGAAATTAATTAACCCTTGAATTGATTAAATAGATGGTACTAAGTAGTCTTCAATATCTTCCTAATGTTGATTGAAGTTCAAATTCTGTACTTTGCTTTTATTTTCTCAATTACTTTGGCAAAGTTGGCAGTTTGTTGCTTCAATAGCCTGTTTGAGTTTCTGCAATAGCCTATATTTGCTTGCAGTATCTCCCTAGTAGTAATTTTCTTATTATTCGGCTTTCTGTAGCCTTTTATTATTCTGTTACAAAAACCCTTATTTTTACACCGCACTTATATTCTGCTTTGTCATCAATTTTTGTTTTGCAATCAATTTTGCTTTTCTACTCTTGAAATATTTTATTAAAATTTTGTAACCATAGTTGATGCTCACATAGTACACATTAGTAATGAATTTTCTGTAATCCTAATTTTTTTTTTCATATATTTTTAAATATATTTAAATCCAAATATAACATATATATATATATATATGTAGCCACGTGTGTGTGTGTGCAATAGGCGTATATTGAAACATATATATATCATATATGTATATCCAATACATATATAAATATATATATATTATTATATAATTTATATGCTCATATATATATATGTAATAGCAATAATAATATATATATGCTAACTGCTAACCAACTTATAACCAGCAACATATATATGCTCTGTAGCCAACCAACGCTGCTGCTGCATATGTAACTGCTGTAGCTGCCTCTTTACCAGTAGCATATGCTGTATGCATGCATATTGATATATATATATATACGGAGAGATATTATATTATATATATATATATATATATATATATATATATATATATATATATATATATATATATAATATATATATATAACAACAATGACATATATGTATAACTTAACCAACCAATATATAACTCAATATAACAATATAACTAACATAACCATATGCTGCTGCTATAATATATATATATGTAGTATATATATATAACCTTATATCTTAGCAACATATAATATATGATGATGATGGTGTATGTGTGTGTGTGTGTGTGTGTGTGTGTGTGTGTGTGTGTGTGTGTGTGTGTGTGTTAATGTTGTGCCTAATATATTTCGAGCTTTAGCCACAATCTATTAATATAATTGTTACCAGGGTGCGGGACGGGGCCCAACTCAAATGCACCAACCAACCTCTTTACCCAACCTCCGACCTTAATGAAAAGAGATTTTACAATGGATTATATACTTTTGCACTAGTATTGAAATTCAAATAGGAAGGTTGTGCAAACATGAATTTTTCTGCCTTTTCTTCTGAGAGTCTGTTTCTCTTCATCATATATTATTAGCATTGATAATTACTCTCTCATGGAACACTAGTTGAGTTACAGGCCAGAGAGAAAGTAATGTATTTCCTTACCAAGTTTATATCAAGCGTGGGAGAAAACGCCTTTACTAACTCACACCATCTGATATCATGATCATTTGTCTCTTGTCGTTGTCTTGCAGTTAGCTTTCTATTGATTTTCATTACATTGTCTGCTAATGCGTCCGTTCTTCATCACCCACTGGACTAGAAATTCTTCCAGTGAATCTGTTATTGATTTACTTTTTTAGAAAGTGTTGGTTCTGTAGATTTCGTTTTTAACGCCTTTTAATGGGTGGCGAATTAATAGACGCTGTTCGGATTGAAGTTTTTGAACTGCAACAGAAAGTGATGATTTAACTTGTTCTAATATTGTGTTACAAAAAAACTTGCCTTTATAAAGGGGATCTAAGTAAGTTGCAATAGTATGAAGGTCATTAATTTCCACAGAACCAAAGCGTTTTTTTAGCTCTAGTTTTATAACATTTTTCATTCCTTTTAAACCTCATCATTTTCATTAGAAGATGGTTCAAAATGCTTCCTTAGCGTTGAGATTAATGGTATTACATCAGAGACAGAAGCTGTAGAGGCGCTGATTTTTTTTTGGCATCCCTAATCACTCTGTTGTCTCAAATTATTATGAACTTCATGCTGTGTGATCATGATCGAGTCATCATTACACAGTTGAGTCCTCTATTTTATGTCTGATATCTTTTCTGGGTATCTATATTTTCATTTGTTTAGTATTTTCTTGTAAAATTCTTTTATAAAATCTCGACAAAAAATATCAGCGCAACATCCGCAGGGCAAAACGCGAATGCGGATCTTTCATAATGTGTGGATACGGATGCGGATGCGGATGCGGATGTTACCTGCATCACTAATATATATATATATATAATATAACTATATATATATATATATATATATATATATATATATATATATATATATAACATATATATTCTTTATATATATATATATATATAGCATAATATATATATATATATATATATATATATAACTGCTCTATAATAACCTTAAGTTTTGAAGCCAAACCAGGGGGAAAATGGAAAGGTTGGGGTACCCCCAATTGACCATTAACAGCTTGAGTTTCTATTACTTCCCTCAAAAAATTTTGGGAATAAAATGTTTTACCCCTGAAAAAAAATCTTTTGGGGGTAAGAATGTAATGGTATTTTTTCCATTTTATCCCATCCATTTATGCCCCCAAACATTTCTATTTTTTCTTTTCTCTCGCTTTTTACCTATCTTTGAAATCATCATTTTGATGGATTCTCTTTTAACATTTTTATTTTTATGTGTTTTAATCACATTATTTTCTCTCATGTTTATTCATGTCTGGTTATTTTCTCTCTACTTATATATATATATATATATATATATATATAAATATAATAAATATATATATATTTATATATATATATATATATATATATAGCCTATATCATATAGAATATATATGCTGTGCTGCTGCTGCTGCTGCTGTTTCTTATATATGTATGTATATATATATATAACATAATATATATATATATATAACTATATATATATATAAATAAAATAAAAAAATAAAATAAATATATATACCGATATATATATATATATATATATATATATATATATATATATATAGCATAATATATATATATATATATATTAACAATATATATATGCTAGCAACAACCAATAATATATAGCATATATACTCTGCTGTGAGTCAATATCTGTACTGGGGACCACCGGCCCATAAACAAGTGGCCACACTGGGTTGAATAATCAACTCCATGGGTGGGTCCTAGCTTATGTATATTTCAAATGTCAAAGAAAATTTGAATGACGAAATGATTTTTTAGTCAAAAGTAAACAAAACTAAATAAAATATAAAAAATATATCCTTACATTATAAGTAGTCCTAATATTGCATAACAGAATTATATATTGCAAGGAATATTCACTTCTTGAAGATACAAGAAAATAGAGTTACTGCTGAAGTTGGAGATTCATATAAGATATGGGATAACCCCTTAGAAGGTGTTATGGACCATAAAGTGGGAAAATGACGACGGCGAATGGGGTCCAGTTTGGAGCAATCAATGAAGATATGGTGAACAGATTGAAGGGTATGGCGAAGGTAAAATTTGCAGATGCTAGGAGAGTCTCGAGACATGTAGCGGCAGTGAGTGATATTAGGGTGG
>JABUQX010008794.1:7500-10000 GCA_015478945.1 Trachelipus rathkii
TCCAACCTCACAATTTCCAATGTTGAGAGTTTAACTTCTATGAAAAATTTATTTTTGGGCCAGTCTAATATACATATATATATATAATATACTATATATATAGCTGTTTATATATAATATATATATACTATATATATATATATATATATATATATATATATATATAATATAGTATATATATATATAAATTATAATATCATTATTTTATGTATATATAATATATATATATATATATTATATATATTATATATATATACTATATTATATATATATATATATATATATATATATATAGTATATATATTATATATATATTAGCTGTTTGAAAGATTAAATGCGGTTACAGCAGTTTCAAGCACGAATCTTGAGGTCTACTACCAAATATTTAAAGTTTTGAAAAAAGATTTTTCACAGTGTCACACTTAAATATATGTTTTTTAACCAAATTAAATTTCAGTTTTGAAACTTCGGCTTGAACAATTATTAGGTAAACCAGATCGAGTCAGGATCACACACGGTCCTACTTAATTAAGAGATAGAAGCTCAACTGACTGCCGATGGTGACGTCTTATCAGTGACTCACTGAATTTGTATTTTTTGTGCTTACTCGACACATCGTGTTCCGTACCATTCGTTGAGTTCATTTCGAAAAAAAATACATTCACCTGAAATAAAAAATGAACTGGGACCAGCTTTCACCACTTTTTTTAAAAATTTTTAAAAAAGTCGCGCAATAGTAGCGCAAACAATTTTCGGTGCAACTGGAAGTGCGCGATTATTAAATACGTCTGCGCAACTGCGCTACTTTTTCGGTAGTGCGCGACTCGCGCAGTTGCGCGCTTAACGCGCAAGCTGCCATATATATAGTATATAATATATATATATATATATATATATATAATATATAATTATATATTATAATATATATATATATATATATATATTATATATATATATATATATATATTATATAATATATATATATATATATATATAACAGTATATATTAATATATATATATATATATATATATATATATATATATATATATATTATATATATATATTTAATATATATATATATATAATATATATATTATATATATATTATATATATATATATTATACATATATATATATCAAACTGCAACATAACTTATGTCCCATGAAACTTACATCTGTGTCATTCTACTCAATTGAAAATGAATTATGTTTCTTAAAAAAGAAATAGCATCTGCCAAGGTTCCTTCCTTCATTTTAATTCTTGGGGTTTTGATTTTTATAATGCCGAAGAGGCAGAAAAAAGCCGTCAACGCTAACTTGCGTTGGAGGTAGAGCAGTAACAACAATTGCAGCTTTTTCTACTTTTCGATGGCCTCTTCTAATTTAAACTTTGTAGTTAAATCAATTTTTTCAAACTTCTTGCAGTGCAGCAAAGAAATTTTGTTTAAAGTTATGGAATATTGCGTACAAGGATGAAGAAGGACCTTAACATTTTTCTTGAACCCGTCGACGCTTTCGACTAAGCTCTTCAATATTTAGAAGCTTCTCATACTCATCTTCTGAGCTTTCTGAAGAATGACTTGAGAAGGTAGTAATGGGGCTAGCTGTAGTTTCATTACTTACAATATGTCCAATTACATCTTTTTCTTCTTGAACTTTTTACAACCCCTTAATGCAAATGGCCACGTTGCAAAGTGCAGATTTTGCTTTTTGTTGTTGATCTTCAGTTAAGCTTACCCTGTAGTTATTGTCAACATAAACAGCAGCTAGTAGACTATCATTTTCAATGAGAGAAATTTCTCTTCGTACCATGGGGTTTTTATTTCCTCAGAATAAAAAATGTTGAATTTATTAGATTATAATCCAAATTGAAATATGAGATGCAGGTTAAAAAACTTTGAAGTTTGCAATTGCATTTTGTGCTGTGGATGTCGCAAGTCAGTGAACTTGCATGAAGTGATTGAAGTCACCCACAGTCACAATTCACAATTTTATCAGTTCAAAATTTTCTGACTCCAACTCTACTACCTTGAAAGTTACCGACTCCAACTCCGACCTCTTGAAAATTACCGACTCCGACTCCACCCTCTTCAAAATAACCGACTCCGACTCCACTCTCTTCAAAATTACCGACTCTCCGATTCCGACTCCACAACCCTGCTTCTAACTATCGTCCAGTATCTAACTTGTATTCTGTCTGAAATCTTATAAACTATCCTTAACTCTCATTTCCTGGACCATCTGGAATCTGATTCCCTTCTTTCAGATCATTAGTATGGCTTTCGACGCTCGAGGTCAATAAGTGACATGCTTTTCTCTCATTTATTTACGGTCTTCTGTCCTTAAGGACTATGGCGAGTTTTGTGTGGTGTGCTTGAACACATCGAAGGCCTTTCACCGGTTATGGTACGAATCGCTGCTCTACAAGCTCCCTTCCTTTGGGTTCCCCCTTTACATTTGCTTACTCATGTCTAATTTTTATTCAGATCATTCCATTT
>JABUQX010008794.1:15000-25000 GCA_015478945.1 Trachelipus rathkii
TCAGAGAGTAATCCTCCCTCCTCCTATCATGCTTTACGGCTTTACAGCTTTAGGGTCGGTAAAAACGTGTTTTTATCGACACTAAAGCTATAGCTCAATAAGGCATACATCAGAGGGGAATCATCCCTCCTCCTATCATGCTTTACTGCTTTTCTGCATTACTGCTTTACTGTTACAATCCTTATTTAATCACACACACAATTTTGTTATATATATATAATATATATATATATATTATATATATATATTATTATATATATATATATTATATATATATATATATATATATATATATATATATATATATATATATATATTCTTAATATAGAGGATATGAAAAAGTTTTTAACCTAAAATTTTGTTACTATATTTGTAAAATATACATAGGGTGTACATGTATAAATAAATATTCTTCACCTCCATCCATAAACATCTTCATTCTCTCCTGCTGGAAATATAGCATAGCCTCCAGAAAGTTCATTTCTTATAGTTGTTATTATATATTTGATCAGCCTCTTTCTTACACAATCATCAAGATCTTGATAGGGTAAAGTACGTATCCTAGATGAAATTTTTAGATGGATTGTGAGGTGGATCTTCATTTTAAGTCGTTCTACATTGACTGTAAATGTTTTATACACACTACTCGTTTCCGTAATTTTCTCTATATGGCCATCCAGTAAAGGGATCATATTATTATACTTTAATGTTATACCGAAGTATATAGTTTCATGCCCATATTCATATTCGTGACATTGTAACCTAGAACTTTTAAACTCGTGACGTCATAAACATGAATTTTCCGAAACTTTATTTTTTCAGACTTATATACCACGTGAAAATTTATGAAAGTTTTATCATTTTTAATTTATATAAATATATATATATATATATATATATATATATATATATATATATATATATATATATATATATATATATATATATATAATATTATATATAATATTTTTCTTAAACAAAGAACATATAGGGGAGGTAAAGAATTCTGCCTTCTCCGGGATTGAACCAGCGCATGTCGCGAAATAAGGACAATATGCTCGATGCTTTATGACTGAGCTATCCCCCAACCCAAAAAAGTTGAGTTCAAGAACAGTTTTAAACCAATCGAGTTCCCTTCAATTCGACATCACCAGGTGTTCAGCCTGTCCTATCCCTCGTTCTTAATAATTTGTTGGTGTTAAATATTTATTATTTATTATTTATTATTTATTAAGATCTAAATAATAAATTGCGATTATGCAATATTTAACACCTACAAATTATTAAGAACGAGGGATAGGACACTGGACACCTGGTGATGTTACCTTGAAGGGAACTCGATTGCTTTAAAACTGTTCTTTGAACTCAAACTTTTAGTTGGGGGATAGCTCAGTGGCAGTTAAGCATCGAATATATTGTCCTCTTAATTTCGCAACATGCGGTGAATTCTTTACCTTCCCACTATATGTCTTTGTTTAAGATCTAAATAATAATTTGCGATTATGCAATATTTAACACACACACACATATATATAATATATATATATATATATATATATATATATATATATATATATAATATATATATATATATATATTATATATATATATATATATATATATATATATATATATATATATATATTATATATATATATATATATATATATATATATACACAACACAGCATATATATATAATATATATATATATATATATATATGGAAATAAGTTTTAAGGATAGATAAAGCAAGTTTTTTCATTTTAAAGCATTTATTACATAATTAGAAACTATATAATCATTGACATACAAATATACAAATTTTTAGCATCGAATATAATTACAAGTTCATTAAAACATACACTGTTTGAAAAACATATAATGAAATAAATAAAAAAGATTCCACATAAATTAGAGTACGATGGCTGAACAGGTCAAGACATAGTGTTTATATAATTTACATTATTATATTTTAAAAATGAAATGATGTAATAATTATTCAAAATAATTTTGTCCAGAGAATCAATCAGGTAAACAGCTCCATTTTTCTTCCTGTGAACAGAAATCCAATGCCCTCCTGTTGTTACGTGAAGAGGTGAAGTGTTGAATACGAAACCGGTATCCTTCTTTCACAGAGTTTACTACATTAATGGTGAAGACTCCTATAAATCGAGGTTCATTTTTAAACATAGTTTTTATTTCTTCTTCATTCATCTTTAATAATTCAGAAGCACGTTGCGTACTCTGTTAATTTCAATGAGCTGAGGATGCTTCAGATAAACAACAACAGTGCTGGATGTTTGTAGATTTCCACTAAATGAGAGACTTAGTCCCAATGTTCCCTTTCTCAAAATGTTTAAATGACTTGCGTTACACGCTGAAAGTTCTGCTCTGAGATCGTAAGCATATAAATTACTACTCTTTGCGTATTCTTCAAGATTTAACCCCGTACCGCTGTCACCGCATGAAGCAGTATTATCGTAAAAAGGTCTCGAACATAGAGATTGTGCACCATTGTATAACATTTCAGAGTCACGTCCGTAAGGTTGTCCATTTACATGCAGACTGATACCCCTAAGTCCAAAAGGGATAATTTATAAGAGGATTTTTTATAATTCCCAGAGTATGGTTCATGTTCAACACTTCCTATTATTACTTTTTGTGGCAGATTCCCGTTAACAATGTTAGGGATATTGATACTCGATAACTCATGAGTAAAATTAATTAGTTTGGTTTCAGCTCTTCTGATGGGATACTTAGCTGAAGTGTTAAAGAGTAATTTTTCAATTTCCAGATGCCTCTGGGGAAATAATTTCACCTTTCTAACATTGAGATAGACCTCTAACAACTTGAAAACAGGATCTGGACATACAGTCGTAGCAGTAGGTTTACTTTCTATTTTAAGTGCGAATTTAGGACTTGTTCTGGTTAAGCGGATTCTAGTATCTACAGCTGGAAGAATAAGTCTTCCTTGAGAGAAGATATCACCATTTATACGTTCGTAAAATTCGTAAATATTGTTTGTGACTTTTGCCGCTTTATCTATGTGGGCAGTCTCTTCTTTGAAACTATAAAAACCCCATGATTGAAGATGAGATTGTTTAGCATCGTCTGAAAAAATTAACAGATGCTCTATATAACTTCTATAAGGATAATTGACCGCTGTAGCACCAAGTGAAGGGGATTCATTGAGATAATCGTCAATCTGATTAAAGCGAGTATACAGGAAATTTGACTCTGTATACACTATGTGATCGGCGCCGGAAGAAAGATCTGTACCATCAGGCTTCGTCAATTTCGTTTTTAAATATAAAAACACATTGGATGGATCTAGATACTGGTCTGAAGTGCCTGGAATATTGAACTCGAGAGGAACATCGGTGCTGATGATCGAGTGAGTGGTGTTAACGCTAAAGAAATTGGTCTCGCTAACGCTAATCTGAGTAGGGTTAATGGAGAAGAGATCCAATTCGCTCTTACAACAATCTGGACTAGAAGGATGAACTAAATGCATCTTGTCAGTGTGAAGGTTGACCGTATAATGAGCAGAGTAATGATTATACTTTCCTTATGTACAGGATAGTTACATGGTAACGTATTTTAGGTGAAAGATACCAGTTAGTAATTAAATAGCAAATACATCGGAACCGACCTTGAGTAAAATTCCTTCCAAATATATTGTCACACCCCAAAATCTAAGTAGATTAGTTGGTTCACTTTTACCTTAACAATCATTTAATCATCTCGTCAGAAACATCAGCAATTCGTCTTTTTAATGATGCACGCGGAACGGCCCCAACCATTATATCTTGTATAGCGTGAAGGCCTGTTCTTATATCTTTTTTGCCTAAATATTCACCACCTTTTCTAAATAGGGGTATGGCGTTTCTCCAAAATTTAGTGAAAAATCCACCAAGTCCATATCCCCTTTGTAATTTAGCCCCTACGAATACTCTATCCCCATTCATTATTATCTCTGAAGCTTCTTTCTTACACTGCGAGAGTAAGTTAATGAATGAAAAAATATAGCTGATTACATCACTTATATATCTTACAGTTGCACCTATTTCTTGAAGGATTTCCAATAGCATATAGATAAGATTTTCAAAACTGTGTAAAAAATATTCCATTATGTTATAGTTAAAGTGCCTGTTTCTTTCTAATATGAACTTTACGCAACAATGTACCACTTGTGAATGGAAAAGATCTTCCTTCTACATCCTTCATATGCACCCTTACAGAACCAGACAGATAATGAACTTTAGGAAAGGTTATAACTTTACTCTCTTTGAGGAAAATACACTACTCTTACCAAAGGGGCCTTAGTGTCCCCTACATATTGATGAGTAACTATATCAGTGTAAACATAAGCCTTCCAGGATGATCCATCATCCCTAAAAGGATACATGTATAATGTAGTACGCGTTCTCCTGCGTCGATGAGCTGCTCTCGAGATATGGGGTAGTTCTCTACCGAAAGTATAACTCTTTTTAACATAGTAGGGATATCATGAAGGATATCCAACATCCCATCCCGTTCATGCACGTGTTTTCGTTGCCATGGTGATCGTCTAAGAAAAAACACATCACGGTCTT
The DNA here is from genome assembly GCA_015478945.1 of Trachelipus rathkii. Lineage (NCBI taxonomy): Eukaryota > Metazoa > Arthropoda > Malacostraca > Isopoda > Trachelipodidae > Trachelipus > Trachelipus rathkii. The sequence goes on from JABUQX010008794.1 coordinate 19,597, forward strand.
GTAGGTTTACGCCAACTAATGACTTTAGAGATATTAATACTTCATCTTCATGGGGTCGCATATCAGTGTTGTAAACCAGATCCTTACACATATTACTAGAGGTAAAGAGTATTTATATAGCTAAAAATCACAGGCACCGATTTAAATAGGCCTTCCTCAGAACAAATTTTTTATAGAAGTATTTTTTCCACCAATCGTCACATGATTCAGATCACCCGTGTTTTTCACTTTAATATGGTTTCAACACACTCACCACTGCGATACACCAGCATCCAGTATAGATTGTGGGGAACATTCTCTATGTCAGTATTTAATATCATTTCACATATCCCTACTTCATACGCGTCTCTTTCAAGCTCAACAGGATTCATTAGCTCGGTTGTGAAATCCGAGAGTTTATTATCAGGATGTAGATTCAACGATGCCGATGAAGGCAGAGTTAAATAGAAATGATCTGCACTCGCTATGATTACGATGAACACTGATTAATGATTCTTAACTTCACTTGCTTTCATATAGGAGTTAAACGTAGCAGGGTACCCCACCTATTTTACCAAAAACTGTTTACTTCTACCCCTACCTTTTGAACTTAATATCTTTTCAATTTTATATACATTACTTACGGGATTGAAGCGTATTTTTTGTATTTCTTGTTTATAAAATACCCCTTTTATCTTTACACCGTCTAAATCTTCCAAATAATATAATTTTGAACTGTCATCAGGGAAGATCCGAATATTATGAACTTTAAAAACTTCTGTAGACCAGCCTGCTTCATAGTCTTTTCTAAACCTTTCATCTGCTTTGGAGACTCTTACATAATCATTCACGTTTATACCTGTATTATATTTAATTCTTCTTTTCCTTCTGTGCTGCTGAGTTACTGGTTTTAACTTCAGCATTTCTAAAAGGGTTGTCTTTATAGTTCTATGAAATGATCTATTATAAGAATAATCGAGATCACCCAGTATGTCAATATACTTAAAAGTATTCATGCGGGTGAAGTACCTGTGCATTCGTTCTTTGATCGTGCGTTGGACTCTTTCAACTATAGCAGCTTTATTTACTGAGAAGGTATTGTAATACCCCATATCATACTCTTTAACTAATTCTTGAAATTCTCGGCCTAAAAATTCAGCACCATTATCCGTCCACAGCATTTTAGGCCATCTATAATCCTCCTCTATAATTTCTCTCAACGCCTCTGTCACAGTAACTGTTTTTTTTTATCTTTTAGAGGTTTTAACCACAAGTATCTGGAGTATATATCAATAGTAAAAAGTATGTATTGAAACCCTTCATTATAAGAACTATATTTAATCATTTCAGACAGATCCAACTGCAACACACTATCGAGAAAAGAGGTTATGGTTTTTCGGGTGGGAAATTTTCTACGAACAGGTTTATGTAAGGTGAATGCTTCCTCCCCCTGCAAATATTCTTTCAACTTTTTTTATCAATGTTAGGATGTTTTGATGCGAACCTGGTGAAACCACCGAAACTATTAAGTTCTTTCACACAGTATTAATACTTATTATCTACCGCCTTGGCCTTCATGTTGAATACTGACATAAGTAATATATATATATATATATATATATATATTATATATATATATATATATATATATATATATATATATATATATATATACTAAAAGGGATTATAAATCCGAAATGGTCAATATGGTATATATATTTAATTACAAACGAACATTACAAGTATATAAACAAGATATATATATATATATATATATAATATATATATATAATATATATATATATATAATATATATATATATAATATATATATTATATATAATATATATATATGATTATGAATTAATCCACCTAGGTTTTAAGTAAGGAGCTTTTCTTATTCTTCCTTTGCTTACACGTTTAAATGTATCTGAAGCGTAAGAAGAGCCTGAGGGACTTTAATCGGGTCTTGGTGTCTTGGAAATATTATCCAAATCTGCTAATCTATGTGTATTCAAGATCAAAGTTCGGGGAAAATTAAAAGTCTGAACCTCCTGTTTGATGCTTGGCCATCCGGTTACAAGGCCTTTCTTCCAGTCACGTGAGAGATCTACTATCAAATCCACAATATTTGATCCTTTATCTACTTCATCATCGATGATGATTTGTCCTAGGTTATTCCGTGATAATTGTTCTTTTAAAATATTATATAAAGCTATTCCGGATTTACTCGCTCTTCTTGGTAAGCTCTCCTCCAGGATATTTTTAAAGTCACCTTCATTTTTCACTTCAGGTTTTACATCTAATGGTAAATTTGAATCTTCAGAGAGCGACATACTTGGTGGAGGGTGCAGATGTAAGTCTTTTAGGTTTAATAATTTCTGCATGGCATCTTGGTATAAGATACGTTTCTCATGGATGTTGATGTCTGAATTTAATATCCGATACATTTCTTTCTCGTAATTAGTTATCTGTTCAACTTTAGGACCTTATAAACTGTAAGGTAGAGCTTGCTGATGGGGCAGTGAATCATTCAGAAGTTAATGATTCTGTTGATAGAACTGGTGATGGCGCGGTAGAGGTTGTAATGTGGTTGGCAAAGGCTGAAGTAATTGAGATTGTGATTTTTCAGGGTGGGGTTGTGGATTTTGCCCAGATGAAGTATTATCATTATTATTACACTTCATTTTCTCACACTCATTTTATGGAAGTACAGCCACCTTCTTTATTATTCGGATATCCACTTAGTGATCAATGGTGCTATGACTGAGAAAAGTAGATGCAGGAATACAACACCTCCCTTCTGTTTTAGCTTCTTTTATTTTTCAGATTTTTTATGTTACGGGAGAGTTTTTTAATGATGCTTCTATGTCGGAGTAGCTTTACCTTCTGAGGTCTGTTTAAAGGAACATTGCCCTTTATAAGACTTCAGTAGACTTCACATACACATTGGATGAATTTCTCATCCTCACAGATTAGGTTACGCTTTTTAGCTTGTTTCAACTTTTTAATTTTTTTATAGGAGGAAGATACTTTACAACTAGAGTGCTCATTATTCAGGTATGTATACAGTTTCTATCTCATGCGGCAGAATGTTGTTTCGGAGCAGAACTCTGTGTGTTCCTAGGGTGAAGTTCGCAGACTAAATAACCGTGTAGACTCGATGTAACTTCTTTATATACTTTCAGGAACTCTTTTCTTCTCTTAGGGAACATCTGACTACCTAATACATTGACCTGATTCATATCTCTTCTCTGCCCAAACAGAATTAGGTACTGGATGTTTAAAGAAACAGTCCTCATGTGTTAATTCTGATGAAAAATGTTCTGTGTAATGAAAAATACAGAGATATTTAAATGGTGGGAGTACACTGTGAACGTTTCAGCTATATCCTCGTTTAACTTGTGTAGCATATCATCCAATACTTTAACTTTATGATCTTGCATATTATTCAATGATTTTAATATCATTTAAGCCTTCATGGAATTCTATTACATCTTTATATTCATTAAATTTCTCTTGAAACACACTGTAACACCATATTATTTTCACAGGGGTTTGCTCAAAAATTTCAGCTTCCCTTAAGATATTTAATAACAGAAAGATTTTCCCACAGACTGTGGGTCCTGACACCATGCACGTGGCAAGGATGTGGAACATGAACTTATTCACATCCATACTCCCCGAGTGATTGCTGGACAATGTAACTTCTGAAGCGTGTGTGCATATATATATATATATATATATATATATTTATATTATTAATATATAATTAATATTATATATATATATAATATAAATATATTATATATATATATAATGATTTAACGATAGGGTATATGAAACTTGAAGCACTTCTGTATGAAGCTTCAATAGCTTCACTCTACTCTAATAATAATAATAATAATAATAATAATAATAATAATAATAATAATAATAATAATAATAATAATAATAATATATTTAATTCTCTCTTAAAATGTTTAATGGATTTGCATGAGCATGTAGTTTGGTAATTGGTTCTGCAGTCTGACTGTGACAATCTTGATAAACCAATGTGGTGTTTCACTGTCTTTTTATTTCTAATGTAGTAATGTTCTAATAATCAGTTCTCTATTAGCATCAGGTACCCGTAATTCGGCCATCAAACGTAAAAATCTAAAGGATTTAAAGAAGACCCAGATCAGGTCGGCATTTAACTTGGATTCTCTGATCCCGAGAGCCACATCTACCTCAAAATTGACTTCCTTGACCTCAGGCACCCCTAATTTAATGTTTCAAACGTAAAAATATAACGATTATAGAGAAAATCCAAGTCATGGCAGCACTTGACATGAATTTCCTGGTCCAATCGTCTCTCTGACCTCAAAAACGGCTTCCCCGACCTCGGGAACCGATAGTTTGACCCCAGAATCGTCAAAAACGCCGAAAATACCAATGAATGTTTCAGAATGTTTCTTTGCAACATTGCATGCAATGTTGCAATGCAACCTCTTGGCTGCTTAAGGGGCACTCTGGCTGGCTAGGGTGACCTCAATACTATATATATATATATATATATATATATATATATATATATATATATATAATATATATATATATATATATATATATATAGTATATTATATATATATATTATATATATATATATATATAATAATTAATAATAATAATAATAATAATAATAATAATAATAATAATGTACAAACACTATGATTTTTTCCATGAGTATAGTAAGTATTTAACCAAAGAAAGTTTACTAAGGTTTACCACCTGAGTCGTGGCATGACCAGCTAAAACGTAAACATTTGAGTATGAGATCTCGATGGCGTTCCTCAGTTTGAACCCAGTTGCTGCAGAATGGACGTTTGGCGGGAAAGTCTCATTTTGTTCCCGCCTTGTTTGTGTGTCTCCTGGCGGGCAGGCTTTATTGAGACTGGTAAAGGCGCACGAGCATGTGCATTAACACGAATAACTTGTAGTAGTAGTAACAGGGGTGGTAGTGGTGGTTACCAACTTGAGAGCATAGAAAAGGCTCCGGAGGGGGTAGGGGTGAAGCAATGGATCCCCTACGAAAACGAAAACCTCCACGAGAGCTCAAGAGCAGTCAGCGAGGGGGTGGGGAACCGTGAAACCCTCCACGAGAGCATAAGAGCTGTCACAGAGAGTGAAGCAAAGCACAGACGAAGCCTCCGAGAGTGGGCATAAGCTGAGGGAGCAGCCTCCGGAGTGTGGTGACGACTATTATTGTACTGAAAATCCTCCCATGAACACACGAATAGAGCTGAGGCCGGGTAAAAACACCCATCAAGAGCAGCGGAGAAAGAGTAAAAACGCCTCAGGAACCTACGTGAAGAATAAAAAAAATACCCTCTGGACACAGCTGGAGCAGATAAAAACGCCTCAGGAAAGACCGTGAAGTATGA
>JABUQX010008794.1:32500-34108 GCA_015478945.1 Trachelipus rathkii
AAAGAATATGGGGAAATTATAGAGGAATAGTATTGTTGGTGGGGGTGAGTAAAATATATGAAAAGGTCTTTGAAAAAATATTGAGGATGGAGGTGAAGAGCAAGCTGGGAAAATGGAAGCACGGTTTTAGACCAGGGAAAAGTACTACTGACCTAATATTTTACATGAAGATGCTAACAGAGAAAATCATAGAGTGGAATGAGAAGGCGTATGCTGCATTCATAGACTTGGAAAAAGCATTCGATAGAATAAATAGGGAGAGACTGTGGAGAGTGTTAGAAGATCCGATGTATGCCATACCAGAAAGTCTAAATTGAGCCATTAAGTATGTAATGAATATCCAATAAATACTGTTAGAGGAACAGGAAGAGAGAAGTGGTTTGAAGTGAAAACAGGGGTTAGACAGGGAAGTGTACTGTCACCATTGCTCTTTGAACTTTAACCTGGAAGCCTGCTTAAAGGATACATGCATAAGGAAGAATAGGGAACACACTTTGGTTTTATGCGGATGATGCTGCAGTGATAACATCAAGAGCTCAAGACCTGCAAGAAGTAATAGATGGAATGAAGTACTGAAGTCAATGGGCATAAAATAAACAGAGAGTAAAGGGAATAACGGTGATTCATGAGAGAGGGAGAGATACGTAGTGATCATAGAGATATAAGACTTAGCAAGCAATGAATAGATTTAAGTATTTGGGCGTGTTATTTGATGATCAAGAAAGACAAGATGAACGAGTTGAAAGGGAGACTTGGGAGATTTTCAACAGAATGCTTGGGAATGTTAATACGCCGTTGCTAAAGGATGAAAGGGATATAAACAGAGGTTAAAATATTATTTATAAAAATTCTGAGACCGAATTGTTGTACTAATCTGAATACGGACATTGAATATGATACAAGAAAGCAGAAGAAGTAACGGAAATGAGAGTACTTAGACTCATTAGAGAGTATCGCTGAGAGACAGAATGAGGAGCGAGCTGGTGAGGAGAGAACTGGGAGTGGAACTGTTTTTGGGAATGCGTGAAGCAGAAACCAGTTAGATGGTTTGGACATGTGAAAAGAATGGGGAAGGGGAGAGATTGGAGAGAAATGATGATTGGAGCCAGAGGGAGGAGCCAGCAGGAAACGAGGAAGAAGATGGATGATTCGGTGGCGGAGGCTGTTAACGTAGAGGCAAGACGGTAGAGGAGAAAGGAGGAACGAACATTTGAAGATAGAAACCTTTGGAGAAGATTCTGGAGTAGCACCTGACGGCATACCCTATACACGATGAATGGTACAAATATTTATATTATATATATATATATATATATTATATATATATATATATATTATATTAATAATATATATATAATATTAATCTATATATATCATATATATATATATATTATATATATATATAATTTATATATATATATTATATATAATATATTTTATATATATATATATATATATATAGATATATATATATATATATAATATATATATATTATAATATATATATAATATATATATATATTATATACACATATATAATATATTATACTATATTATATATATTACAATTTTTCTCGAAGAAAAAAATAGTCGCTGGGAATTGTGCTG
>JABUQX010008795.1:2500-7500 GCA_015478945.1 Trachelipus rathkii
AGGTATACCTAGAGCAGAAAGACCTGGAAACTGTGTGATTGTCGTAACATCGGTAACTGTATATGCCACAAAGGAAATAACAATTACAGAAAATGATTGGGTTCCAGTTAAGGCTGAGTGGAACTCCAAGGTGATTACACTTAGAAATAGCAGATACTACAACATCAAACCTGAAGAGTTACTAGTTGAGGGAGAAATACACAGGAGAGGATTTATAAAAGATTTAAAGTTCCTACCAGACTGGTAGACATGGATATAGAGAAGGAGGTAATATATTTAATAAAGAAATTAATACCAGGCAAATAAGCGCTGGGAAAAAAATGAGAAAATAAGAATAGCCCATCTAGTAGTAGAAGAAAATTTACGAAGATTTGAAAATAAAGGATGTGCGGTGAACACAACAGTACAATAAATAAAGCAGGAACCATCGAGAGGATGGAGCAAAAGAAAATTGGGAAAAAGATCTACTTCCTGGAGAATTTACATGTGAACAACAACAGAGATTAATGGGAGTTCTATACAGGCAGAAAGGAAGTAATTCATAAGGGAATTCGGATGTCAGTAAAACGTCTATAACTCCATACAAGACGCTACATGATTATACTCCCATCTGTAAGCAAGGAGATTCGATCAAAAGACGAATGTTAGATCAAAATCAAGTAAAGGAGTTTGTGTCTGAAAGGAATCCGTAGGAACATGAGCACAGCAGAATGGAGCTCTCCAGTGGTACAGTTAGGAAGAAGGATGGAACTCTTCGTCTAATCATAGACTAACGTCGCTTAAATCAGGTAACGGAGGCAGAGATAGGTTTCCAATGGCTTAATATAACGGTAAACTATCTTTTTGATGCCAAAGGGTACAGTATTGACATTGCTTGGATTGGTGAAAGGATACTTAGCAGATGGCCAGTTAGAGACGAAAACAAGGATTTTACGACTCTCCACTGTCAGCGGTCATATCGGTTCAAGAGACTGAGTTTTTGGACTAAAAGAATGGACCCTGCAGCATTCCAGGGGGAGATGCAAACGAATTTGAGACAGTTTTAGCTCGGGACAGGTGGTAGTTTTATGTAGATGACGTCCTGTTTAATCATCTACCAGGGATTTTGAGGATCCTTAATATTGATGAACAGGTTCATCACGGTTTGCTAAACCATGTCAAATCAAAGTTAGCAAGTGCATTTGGGTCAGAAAGAATAAAATTCTTGGGCCATATCATCGGAAGGACCCGGTATTAGGAAACTTCCAGAGTTTATGGATAGGTGGATAAACTGATAAACAAACATATGGGAAAACTGAGGGCGATATTTGGGAATAATTAACTTTCAACGGAAGTTTATTAAAAATTGCTCAAGAGTAGCAGCGACCTTGGTGCAAGGGAAGGACAATATGGGTGGGATAAAAGGCCTAATCTTCGTGAAGTGAAAGAATTAATGAAGAAGAATCATAAGAGTGAAAGAGGTTGCCAGACTTCTCAAACACCGCTAAGAAGTGAACTTTTTGGTGATGGCTGGTGGGTTTGGTATGGTGCATGAGGTTTATGTTAGGAACAAGGAATAATGAAAGAAGGGTGATTGCATACATTCACAGCTCCTTCACAATGCATTGGCGAAAGGCAAACATCGACCATCGAGAAAGAATTACTAGCCATAAGGTGGGGGATCAAAGCTTTTCGCTCTTTTCTATATGGGGTATGGATTTGATCCTGAATACGGATCACATTCCGCTTGTATACCTGTACACTATGAAATTGGTGCATAGTAAATTGGCTCGTGTCTTAGTTGATTTAAACGAATACAGCTTTCAGATCCAATATTATCCAGGAAAGGATAATGTCTTTGCAAATACTTGGTCAGATGTCAATGAAGCCAGATGAAGAGGGCTGATATCATGGATCCACATGCTTAACCAAATGCTTAGGAATTTTAAGGTTAGTGCAGGTGGGTGCTGATTCGCTATGTTTTAAGTTTGGAAGGAAATTTTTTAGAAAGGGAACAATTAAAAGTAAAAATAAAAAAACACCATGAAGAATTAAGGTAAGTTTTCCATTAGATATATTAATAAATGAAAGTAAATTATATGGGGTTGACAGAAAACTCAAGTCTTTAAAACGGTTGAAGGCAATTAAAATTCCAGGAAAAGAGCAGTTTTCAGAGGTTTTTACTATTGCTACGCGATGAATTTAGGTTGAGCGATTTGGTTACACTATGAAATTCTGGTTGTTTGCAGTTGCTTTGTATTGGACAAAAGCAAGGAAAATTACAACTTAAAAGAATGTACACATACCAAGTGTTGGGAGCTCACATTGCAATTCATTGGAGGAGGATGGGACTTTCGATCCAAAAGGAGAAGGTACTATAATTGACGAGCTAATGATTGAGGAACGCGAAATAACTATCTGAAGAGACAAATTGAAGGACAGCACTCCCGACACTAAGGCAGATGAAGAACTGACAATAATCTGTTTACATTCGACCAACTGAAGAAGGGATTGGGAATAAATCTGTTGATGAGGAAAAGAGCCTCAATCAGGCTAGTTGCAATCACCAGCTGAAAGCAGCTGCAATGTGGAATCTCCATCGGTCAAGTACTAAGGTAAGCTTTTCTGGACAGAGGATCTGTCATTTGTTTGATCCAGTAGGCAGTTGTTAACGAGTCGGAGGAATATGGGCTATCTTGGAGGAAATGGAGGTGGATATCTTTTAAACGGAGATTTCTACAAGAATTCGTGGGATGCACCACTGCAGTGGCAATACGAATAAACACTAAGCCTAGGAAGGTGGTACTACCATTGGTCGTACTCAAGGACGGATTTATCCCAGCATGCCTGCTTCTCGGAATGAACTACCTGGTCGAAACGGAGGCAAAACTAAACTTCGGAGAAGGTATCATCACACATGGGAATGACGCAGATGAGGTAAGTGATGGTTTTCTTATAACAAATTGTGTTTATAATGTGAACAATAAAGATAGGGATATTTATTTAATAACATAGCAGGATATAGATAGGTTTCAGAAAGGTGGAGGTATAAAAAAATTAAAGAGAAATAAAGAGGAAGCAACCTATTGCGAAAACGGACGTGCTGCTGAATGACTATTACAGATACAGCGAAGATTTACGAATGAATGGTGTAATTCTGGTAAAAAGGACCAAGGATAACCAATATGCTGTCATAATCAGGTTCAAACAGATGGTGAGTATATGTGTGGTAACACATCGTAAGTTTGGTGCACATAGGATGAAAAAATTGTCAAACCTGATTTGGAATATGTATGGCATCCGAAAGGGCATCTGATAATTCAGGAAGTGTGCAGGACGTGCCCGACTTGCCTGCTAAACAAAATAGATCACAAGATCGTGTTCTCGCCCATTTGGAAGATCAAGGTTGAGAATCCTTTCGAATTGGTTGTAATCGATGTTATGGCGATGCCAAGGTCGAAGAAAGGAAATATAGCCTGTTTGGTAGCTGTGAAAGACTGCAGCAAATGGGTTGCAGTAAGGCCATTAAAGGATATTTGCTAAAAGGTTGAAAGAGGCATTTGAATGCCAAATGATACTAACATTTGTTTGACCTCCATGCAAGGTCATAACCGACAACGGAGTGGAATTTCGGATTAGTAGGTCTAGAGAGATGCTCCAGGCCTATAACATTGATTATATTTTTAGCAGTCCTTATAAGCCCTCGAGCAATGGGGCGGTGGAAAGGGTCAGCCGTACCTTTGCGGAATTCCTGAAGAATACAGTAACAAATGATAAGGAGTGGGATGATTGCCTACCTAAGACAGTCATGGTATATAATAATAAAAGACACACGGAGTTAGGGATGACACCAAGTGGAGAAACTCATGGTGGCAAAAGCATAAAAAAGGGAAGGTGACCAATCTCCCAGAAAGAGCAGGATAAATGGAAAGGACACCCAAATTGGTTACCATACGCAGTAGGAGTAAATGTGAAAAGAAAAATTATTTCAGTAGATAAGTTATTGGAGAAGAAATTAAGTGAAAGATATGAAAGACCTTTCGTTGTGACCTTTTGTGAGAGTAATGACTTATGATGTGGAAGGAAAAGGAAAAACGATGAGGGTGCATTACGCACATCTGAAAATATGAGTAGACCCACCGGAATATTTACAAACGGATATTTTCCAGAATGAGAAAGAAAATATAACAAATAAGAGGACACGTGTATGAGACTCAACTGAAGCAGAGGAAGAAACACACGACATATGTTGGTCTACCGGGAACCATCAAGGTGGACAACAAGGAAAAGAACGCGGGACGAAGAATAAAGGATACATGGGATCTTTTGGAAACAGCAATAGAAAACCCTAGCTATAGGAAGGATGTGACAGTACAAACGGAAATTTTGAAGAAGGGTAAATGACTTCTCAAAATTCACGTGTATATTATCTCTTCTGACTCCTGTTGTCTTGTGACCTAAGACTATACAAATATTCACAAAATATACACAAAGTGTGGCAATTCAATGAACTTGTTGACGAGCTTGGATGGGACTCTGAGCACAGTCTTGCGTAATGCATGTGTGTGTTTTTGTAACTTGATCTGTGTGCTGTGTTGAAGCGTCATTTGTTGTCGATAGACGGTGGACGAGGTTACACTCATACCTTGGGGGGAAAATATTAGAGATACATTACTGTGAGAAGTAGATGGGAGATTTGATTTCGGTGTGTCGTCATGGTTATTAGAAATATCTTCATCTAGCTGCGCGAGCAATGTGTGATGACTATCAGATTGCTTCATTCCAAGGTTTCATTTGTGTATAAGGGATTTTATCATGTGAACGTTGATGAGTTGAACATGGATGTATGTCGAGAACAGAATACCGATGATATGCATATTCAGGAGATACAAGCGCCAGTAGTTGTCTAGTTGTGTGATATATGTATCGGTCGCCATATAGGCGATGATATTACGCACACTGTGTCATTGGGAACTAGTCAGATGTGTGAGTATCTCTAGTTGGATAGAAAAGAGGGCAGA
>JABUQX010008795.1:15000-22500 GCA_015478945.1 Trachelipus rathkii
TAAATTTGGAGTGGTACAAGACTGAAAATTTAGATTGGTTTACCTAAGAAGCACGAAAGATAACAGTTAAAGTTAAATTAGAAATCAACAGAAGTTAAAACCGAGTTAACAGAATTAACTTAGGTTACGTATTTCAAATAAATTTGGAGTGGTACGAAACTGGAATTTCAACAAGACTTTGAAAAGTTAATATGGTTTACCTAAGAAGCACGGAAGATAACAGTTAAAGTTAAATTAGAAACAAGAAGTTAAACTGAGTACGTTACTGAAGCCTTTCAACATTTAGAAGTTGAAAGTTCGTTATCGATCATACGAAAGTGAGAATATAGTTACAGTTTAAAAGTCATTCTCATTTGGAAGATTTATACGATCTAACATTGTGGGGAAGCCCCATTAGGACAAGATAAATAATAAGATCCAACTCGAATTGAGAATTGAGAATATTTTTGATCGTTTCTGTGGTCTCAAGACCTTAGTTCTTTTCTTAAATGTTGTGAGCAATTTGCCAGCATCAACATAGAATTTGCGAGAGTTATCATAAATATATTTTGGACTTTTCGGTTCTCCCGACTTTGAAATTTAAGTTAATTTCCTTTCATAGCAACTGAGTGAGGCTTTTGGTGATCATAATCAATATACCTTAGATTAATATATAACAATTAATTAACGTTTTAAAATATCTCTACATACTATTGAAATAAAGGAAAGCAAATTATTTGTGAAATCGTATAATTTTATTGATGGGATTTTAAAGAATTTTAAATAATTAAATAGGGATTTTAATAGATAAATAAATAGAGTGTTTTAACCTTTTATATTTTATATTATCATTTTTTTTATATTTTATATTATCATTTTAATTTTTTGTTATTGTTATTGATATTATTGGGGGTGTATTTGGTGAGCGGGGTGGTGGCCTTAGGTGTTGGGAAGTGCCTAGGGTGGGGAGTCCCACAAAGCGTGCAGCCTGTATATATAGAAGAAGGGAAAGATGGGGAGGAGAGAGGTAATTAGGGTGGGATGTATGAATGTGAGAGGGGTAAACGAGGATTTGAAGAGGGAGGAAGTGGGGTTAATGTTTGAAGAAAAAAGGTTGGATGTGCTAGGGATAACTGAAACTAAGCTGAAGGGAAAGAGGGAGATGGACTTTGGAAAATACAAGGGTATGATATCAGGGGTGAACGAGAGAGTGAGGGCGAGGGAAGGGGTGGGAATAGTTATGAGGAAAGAGGTGTGGGATAAGGTAAGGTTGTGCAGCCAGGTGAGTTCGAGGATAATGTGGGTAAAAGTGAAATTTGGGGGGGAAATGTGGGTTTTTATATGCGCATATGCACCAGTGAATGGAGCGAGGGAGGAGGAGAGAGAAAGATTTTGGAGTGAATTGAATGAGTGTTGGGAAAGTTTCGGGGTAAATGACAAAATTTGTCTATTGGGAGATTTGAATGCAGGAGTGGGAAGGGAGGAGGTGGGAAGAATAATAGGACCATTTGGGGTAGGGGAGAGGAATGTTAATGGAGAAAGTCTGTTAGAGTTGTGTGTCGAAAGAAGAATGATAGTGGGGAATACTTGGTTCAAAAAAAGTGAAAATCATAAGTATACATGGAAGAGTGAGATAACGGGGGGGAGGGCGGTACTGGATTATGTGTGTGTAAATGGGAAGGATAGAGGTAGATTACTAGATGTAAATGTATTTAGAGGGGCGGGGAGGGGGATATCGGATCACTATTTGGTGGTTGCTAGGATAAGGGTGGGAGGAGAGGTGACGGTTAGGGAAAGGGGAGAAAAGAGGAGAGTAGAAGTGATAAAGGTAGAAAAATTGGAGGAGACAGTGTGTAAGAGGGAGTTCAGGAGAGGTATGGAGGATAGGTGGAGAGACGTGAGAGGGACGGGAATTGGGGAGGTGGAAGGGGAGTGGATGAGATTTAAAGAGGCAGTATGTGAAGAGGCTAGAAGGGTATGTGGAGTAAAAAGGGTGGGTGCAAGCAGAAGGAAAGGGAGTGAATGGTGGAGTGAGGAGGTGAAGGAGGTGGTGAAAAGGAAAAAGGAGGCTTATGTGAAATGGTTGGGAAGTAGGAGAGAGGAAAGTTGGGAGGAATATAGAAGGGTTAGAGTGGAAGCAAAGAGGGCGGTGGAGAGGACGAAGAGAAGAGCAAAAGATGAATGGTGTAGAAAAGTGACGGAAAATTTTGAATCAGGGAGCAAAATGTTCTGGAAAGAAGTAAATAAAAAAAGGAAGAAGAAGGAGGGGTTGGGGGAGAGGATTAAGGGAGGGGATGGGGAGTGGATAGGAGGAGAGGATAGGGTGAGGAAGAGGTGGGGGGAGTATTTTAGTGGATTATTGAATGAAGTGGGTGGGGGAGGGGAGGAAGAGGTGCAAGAGGTGAGGTTGGGGAGTGAATTGGGGAGGGAGGGGGAGGATGAAATACAAATGGAGGAAATTATTAGGGCCTTGAATAAAGGAAAAAAAGGGAAGTCCGCAGGTCTGGATGGTGTGAGAATGGAAATGTTGCAGAAAGGAGGAATAGGGGTGGAGGAATGGCTGTATAGGTTATATAATATATGTTGGAGGAGTGGTGAGGTACCACAGGATTGGGAGGATGGTTGTTTGGTCCCCCTGTATAAGGGGAAAGGGGATAGGATGGAATGTGGGAATTATAGAGGTATATGTCTTTTAAGTGTGGTAGGGAAAGTGTATGGGAGAATACTGATTGAGAGAGTGAGAGGTTTAACGGAGGGGAGAATGGGGGAAGAACAAGGAGGATTTAGGGAAAGCATATGATAAAGTGAAGAGGGGTGAATTGTGGAGGGTGTTGGAGGAAAATGGAGTGGGGGGTAAATTAGGGAAAGGTATTAGGGCCTTTTATAGGAATAGTAGAATGTGTGTGAGGGTGTTAGGAGGGGAGAGTGAGATGTTTGGGGTGGTGAGAGAGGATTGAGGCAGGGGTGTGTAATGTCGCCGTGGCTATTCAATTTGTTTATGGAGAGTGTGTGCAGAGGAATGGTGAGGGAGGGGAGGGGGTGGAATTGATGAATGGGAATGATAGAAGGGAAGTGAACATGATACTGTTTGCAGACGATACTGCCCTAGTGGCGAAGAACGCGGAAGGGTTGAGGTATTTGGTGAGGGAGTTTGAGAGAATGTGTGGACAAAAGGGGCTTAAAATAAATCCAGGTAAGAGTAAAGTGTTAGTGTTTGAAGAGGAGGAAAGAGAGGAGGGGGAGGGGGGCTAGAAGTTAGAGTAGGGGGTGAAGTATTGGAAGAAGTAAAGATTTTTAGATATTTAGGGATGGATTTGGGTGAAGGGGGGAGGGATGAAGGAGGAGATAGAACATAGAGTAGGAGAAGGAATGAGAGCCTTTGAGTGGTCTGAGAGAATTATGGAAAGGGGGGATTTATCACAGAAAGTTAAGATAAGTATGTTTGAAAAAATTTGTGTACCAGCGGTGTTGTATGGGTGTGAAACGTGGGGGTTGAATGCCAGGTCCAGGAAGAAGTTGGAAGTATTTGAGATGAAGGGGTTGAGAGCGGTTTGTGGGGTTAGCAGAAGGGAGAGGATTAGGAATAGGGTGGTGAGGGAGAGATGTGAGTGGAGGAATGGGTTGGTGGGAAAGAGCGGAGAAGGGAATGTTAAGATGGTATGGGCATCTAGTGAGAATGGAGGAACAGAGAGTGGTTAGGAGAGTTTGGGAGGCGGAGGGGATAGGAAGGAGAGGAAGGGGGAGACCAAGAAGGAGGTGGATGGATGGAATAAAGGAGATGCTGGAGGAGGGAGGGATGAGGGAGGAAGAGGGTAGGGTGTTGGCGAGAGATAGAGTGGGGTGGAGGAGGTGGGTGAGGGCGAGATGAGGGGAGGTGTGAATGAGAGAGGCTGTACGTACCACTACCCCGCTCAAGCGGGAAAAAAGTGTAAGTAAAATAAATATATATATATATATATATATATATATATATATATATATATATATATATATATATATATATATATATATATATATATATATATATATTATATATATATATATATATATTTATAAAATAAATATATATATTATATATATATATATATATATATATATATATATATATATATATATATTGATTCTATATATATATATACATTAAATATATATTTATAAAATAAATATATAAATATATGATATATATATATAATATATAATATATATTATATATATATATATATATATAATATATATTATATATATATATATATATATTATATAATTACTAATCATAATACCCATAGGGTAAATGCACAGCAGGCTGGCGTACATGCATGGCAGACCGTCGCTGAAGCGCTGCTTCTAATGCATGCTGCGCGCGAGCGTTGCCGTATAAGAACAGTACAGCAACCGCTCGCCGCGCAGCGATCATTTAGAAGCGAAACTTTCTGCTATGCATGTACGCCGCCTTGTGTGCATTTACCCTATGGTATTTGAATTAGTTTAAAACATAATAATAAAATATATATAGGCAATTATTAAAAAAAAAAATTCTTTCCTTAAGTAAAATTTATGCAAATGTAGCATAAATTCAAATTTTTTGGAATTTGATTTTATTTTTTAATACATTTTAGCTTTAAATAACACACTTAAGGTATATATCCTAATTATAACAAATATTTCATTTTTTCCACAAATTTATTTTACGTAAATTTAACCGAAGCCCGATATCAATCACCCTTACGTGTTCGAACAAAACTTCGTTAAAATATATATATAAATATATATATATTATACTATATATATATATATATTATATATATATTATTATATATATTATATATATATATTATATATATATATATATATATATATATATTATATATATATAATAAGGGGTAAACAACGATATCGCGATAACACGATTATCGTAAAAATAATCGATATCTGAATAGGATTAACCTGAAACGGACTATGCTATATATATATATAATATATATTATATATATATATATATATATATATATATATATATATATATATATATATATAATAATATATACTATATATATATATATATATATATATATATATATATATATATAAGAGGAACTGTTATGTTTTACGGGCTCCGTGCAGTTTGATTTTTTTTTGTATTTTTTTTAAATATATTTCCTAGTATATGATCCTAACAATCAATTTTAGTGTGGTGACGGACATGTTTCAAAAATTATAGGACCTGCTACGTTTTACGACTCCGTCAGTTTTAATTTTATTTTATTTTTTTTTAACTAAGGAATACCCAAGGGTAAAACCGTAAAGATGGCAAGGAGTTGGGGTCTCTCGGCGTTCCGAGAAACGACAGGGTAGGACTATTTCCCCCCCCCTCCGTGGAGGGTCTCCGGACCCCCGCTCTTTGGTTTTGGGTGTCGCGGGGGTTCCTCCGCCTCTCCCCTGGGGGTATGGAAAACGTCCCCACCTCTGTCCCCGTCGCCTCGAGCCCCCTAATTTTTTTATGTTATTTATTTTCCTTTTTACTTTTTATAAGCTTTATATGCTGATTTCATATATGTATTGGTTTTTTTCTGTAAGTGTCATACTTTTCGAGATATATCATATTTAATTTTTTTTTTTCATTTTGAAATTTTTTTTTATATAAATGTGATTTTAAAAAAAATTTTAAAAACTATTTCGACTTTTGAATCATGTTCGTTCCCACTTAAATTCATTGTTAGTATCATAATCTAGCAATATGGTTTACGAAAAAAAAAATCAACACGACCGGAGTTGTAAAACATAAAAGCGGCCTATAAATATATAATATATATACATATTTTATATAATCCAAATTTTTGTAATGTATTTATAATATATATAACATATATAATATATACTATATATATATATATATATATATTATATATATATATTAACCACCTCTGATATATATATATATATATATATATATATATAATATACAAAGGTGGGCACCGTTAATGAGAAAGTTAACGTCGTTAATTCTTAATCGTTAACAAAAAAATTAACGGCGTTAATCATTAAAGCGTTTATCGGTAAAGAATGTAGCGGAAGTTAACGTTAATCGTTAACGTTAACCGTCTTCAAAATTTTTTTTTTTTTTTTTTTTTCACCACCACTCACTGGCAGAGCCCTATTCAAGGAGGGGGTGTGCGCGCCAAAACTTCATCCGCTAGCGCCAAATTACGCAGATGAACATAGACGCAGGCGTTTAAAGTGAGGGAGATTAAATTCAGCAAGGAAGCACAGAAGATGGAAGAGAGGATTCCACAGAACAGAGGTGGAAGGAAAGAAGGAAGCACGCGCAGCAAAACCTAGCACTGGAGTTACCAATATCTACACAAAACTCGTGCGGCAGATACAGCACCTTGTCTACTAGGGGGCGTCGTAAAGGTGGTGGAACGCGAGTGGTAAGTTCCCTCGAACACCTGCTGAGATATAATGAGATAAAGCACCAACATCGCGCCGCAAAGATAGAGGGTCAAGTGAACTGGAAAGTACATAACAGTTTATAAGCCTTTTGGCTTTTGACTCGACCCTGTCCAAAAGCCGGGTGAAACCAGAGCCCCCCAAGATATGAGACAGTACTCTATACAAGGCCGGATGAGACCCTTGTATAGCTGGAGTAACTGAGAAGAGGAAAAAAAAGTCTCGCAGTCTAACAGAACTCCGTAGTATTCTTTGAGGCCGCTCAGCCAAACCGATTGTGAATGTGAAGGTTTTTCCAAGACATTTTTTTTTTATGTTAAGGCAGGATGTTTATATTAGTCACCCAACAGGAGAGACGAGAGAACCGTCAAAAGAGATAGGAAAGTTAGAAGGTATTTTAGAGAGGGAGATTTGTAGAAGTTGGGTTTTTAAAGAATTGAATTTCACAAGGTTGAGACGACCCTTCTATCGGCGAGAATAGAATCGGAAAAATTAAGACGAGAGGCAATTCTAGAAGTAAAAGATGGAGCAGAATTGAAATGAGTTGAAGAATGAAGGGTCGAGTCATCCGAGTCATCGGCATGTGAGTGGATCGAGTTAGATGTGCAGGTGAGAAGATCATTAATGAAAAGTAGGAATAAAGTAGGAGATAAGACGAAACCCTGAGGAACACCACTATTGACATAAAAAGAAGAAGAAGTCGCTCCATCAACCATAGCCGATGTTAGGCGACTCTGAAAGAAAGCTAATACATAAGTAAGCAAAAGAGAAGGAGGAAAAAGGAGGGGAGCTTTGGAAGAGCAATGAATGCGTGATATACCCGTCAAATGCTTTTGATGATGTCATTAGCGCCAGCTACGCGCAGTTCTGCCAAGTAGTTCCTAAAGAGCGGGAAATCATAAAATCAGGTTAAATAGGAAAGTATATTCGCCAAGTAAGAGCCTTTGAACATACACAAAATCCGTACTAGCGATCGAAAGAAGAGAAATGAGATACCAGTTGTCTAGAAGTGAGAGTTGAGAAAGGGTTTCAAAGATCTAGATAGAAATACAGTGAGAGCTATACGGGCGATAG